>UZAF01016742.1:0-66482 GCA_900617895.1 Haemonchus placei
ATACATACATACATACATATGTATACATACATACATACATACATACATACATACATACATACATACATACATACATACATACATACATACAAACAGACACACCAAACTTGTGGATTATATATAGTAAGGATGACTATTACTTCTGTGGTTCTTCTATCCCGATATAATGTTTCCAACCCCATCGATGAGAACCTGTTAATGATCAAATCCTCTCCTCTACTTGAATTTGCGAGAGCAGCAGCAGTTCTATAGCTGAGGATGCTTATTAGTCGGTCAAACCGTCGCTTCCCGTCGCTTAAAATATGCCAATTAGCTGGAAGTGAAAACAGCGGAAAGCTCTACCCGCAAAGAATCCAGACATATAGAAAAATTCCAATCCTTGTGAGTTTTTTGCATGAAGTTGAAGGAACAATGAAAATTGAGTCTCACAGCACCTAGCATCGTGTTTCGTGAAGATATAACAGCATCGTGAACCTCCCACTTCAAATGAGAAATCTGTTCTGTTTTTAAGAGAGCTGAATGACACAATATTCGAGGAGCATAGATTTCTGATCATTCTGTTATTCTTCATGACAGAATTTGGACACTTTTGGGTGGGAGCATTGATTCAATTTACCAATTTTTCAGAAGATTTTTGCTACTTCTTTCCAGCCATGTAGCTTTATGGAGACCGTTAGATAGTCATGTTCCTAAAGAAAACAGATTATAGAATATAACTTTTTGAAATTCTTTGCTCGAGTTTTACCAGTAGAAGTTTGGGTCTCCATGTGCCCATTATTTAACTTGCAGGCATAACGGCATCGTAAGCCATTCACTCAAACTGGAACCTTGTTTATTTATTTATTTATTTGAAATACACACTAAGACGCGCTTCAGAAGCAAGCAATAAAAAAGAACCAGTCACAAATTGAAACAGAAGAAAAAGTCGTAAAAACGCACATCAAGAAAGAAAGATACCCATAAGTGGATCTTCTTTAGGCTATACACGTCTAGAAATCTTGTATGCCTAACAAAGCAAGAAGGTCTAGCTTACTCAATTCGCCTTTTGCAGGTCTAGTGGTAATAGTTGAAGCCATCTTGCTCCACGGAAGAAAAGCGAATGAAATACACGAGCCCTATGATTACTGTTCAGTTTAGGGCATTTTAGTGATAACAAAGTGGTACGACCTCTGCGCGGTCTGATTACCCAGTACTTACTCGGCCGTAGCTTGAGTTCACCTCTCAGCATTTTAAAACAGAATACTATATCGTTGAGTACTCTTCTGTACAATAACGGTTTAAGATTGAAACGGTGCAGGCGGTTATCATATATCGGTAAAGATCGCGGGTATGTTGGGTCAGAAAAACATTTATACATTAGTATTCTCGTGAAAGTTTGCTAAACTTTCTCAATTTTTGTCTGAAGGTTCTTGGTATGAGGGTTCCATATCTGTGAACCGTATTCGAGTATGGGGACAACATATGTTTTATAGAGCCTTATCAAATTTGAAGCATCGTTACAACGAACATTTCTAAAAATGGCAAAGAGTGTTGCGAAGGCTTTTCGAACGATAACATCGATGTGGTGGGAAAAGTCCAAGTTGATTGATAAGAAACCCAAGGCCACGAACTTCATATGAAGTATTTAATGAAATGTTGTTGACTATGTGTGGTTCGATTACGGCTTTACCTAAATGAAATACAGATGTTTTCGTGAAGTTTACAGGTATTCCCCAAGCAGTAGCCCAATCCATCATGTTGTGAATAGATTGGGTCAAAGCCTAATGTATTTGACTATAATTATTCATTGTTGTAAACACCATGTATTTTAATATCATCGGCATACATTTTTACTTTGATCGAAGAGTGAGTGTAGAGATACGAAGGTAAGTCGTATGTGTACGCTACAAATAACAAGGGAGACAACACACCGCCTCGAGGGACTTCGCTAGAGCAAGGAAACCTATGTGTAAAGCTGTTACCCACCCTGACGCACATATGCCTATCTTCCAAGTAAGACTGAATTCAGGTAATAATGTTGCATTCAATTCCTAACTGTTGAAGTTTGAGAAGTAGCTTCTCATGACTCACTTTATCGAAAGCCTTTGTCAAATCGAAGTAGATGATATCTACACCTTTCCCTTCGTTAATAGCAAGGTTCCAATCAGATATGCAGTCTGCCATAAGTGTAACTGTGGAAGCACTGCTAATGAAACAGTGTTGTTCAATAGGTATAAGGTTGTTTTTCATTAAATGTCATACAATTCTATCACGTAATATTCTTTCCAGGACTTTAGCAGGTGGTGCGGTAATACTTATCGGTCGAAAAGAAGAGACTAGTTTCGGTTTAGTTATTTTGGGTACAACTGTAATGACAGATTCCTTCCAGCAGGACGGGGCCTCACTATACATCAGCGATGCGTTAAGTATCATTCAGATAGGTTCACTCAGCGAGGTGGCGCAGTTCTTGTAAACAATTTGAGGAATACCGTCGAAAGGTATCGAAGTAGAGCAGTTCAACGATTTCAATACTCTACGCACTTCTTGGTAAGTTATCACACACTGATTGATAGAATTCGAGCACGCACAGCGCATAGGAGCTACTGCAGAGTTGGCATCTGATCTTGGGGCAAAAATAGAAGAAAAGAACTGCGCAAGGGCTTCTGCCTTTTGAGGATCAGTCAAAAACTTTCTACCATTTTCATCTTGAAGAAAGGTATGTATGGGCGCGGCTTAATCTTATGCTTGATCAATGCGAAAATAGCTCTCTTTTGAGAGTTATCAGTGGCTCGCTTTTCTTTGTAGGCTAAAAATCTCCTTAGATGATGATCAAATTCTTGACAAACGTTTTTGTGCTGAAAAATCAGTAGCGGATAATCTCGCAACATATCATAGAGCCTCTTGATATGTTGCATCCTCTTGATCTTGTTTAGTTTGTGATAGGCAGATAGTTTGGGACTACATTGCATTACATTGCAGGAGAGAATGGAATGTGAGTATTATATTGATTCTCTTCCAGTATTTTCAGCTGAAAACTACCGAGTTCCCAACCTCGATCCTTTCACGATTCAAATCCCCATTTTGGTCGGCTATGTTGTGAATATAGATAAAGAGTACAGTGGAACAATTTTTTCGATTAACGAGAAAGTTTGAATGGTTCATTGAGGTTCCCTATTCAACAAATGCCAATTGAGATCGTACGTTGGGGGCTTTCGTAGAATTGTGAATTGATAAAACACCCACCATAGTACGAACTGCCTTACAATAATTGCTATGGTTCCTCATAAAACTGTATTAAACTTGATGGTATGTGGCTGCATCGCCTTCCAGTTAACGTTGAGCTGGTCCACTCCCCATCACCGGTCTCTATTGATGCAGGGCCTCCGCTACTGCTGAGTCTATTCTAGATCACGAAACATCTCAACTTTAGATTATAGAGGATCCTCTATAACCATCACAGCACGCAAGTTATCGAAAATAATTTGGACCTGTTTGTTATATAGGGTTCTTTAAAATGATCTGGCTGATTGTTACCTTTCTTGTATCACTGCAGTATAAAAGAGTGATGCAGTGAAGTAGGGTTCAATCAATCAGTGCATTCGCCTCCTGCCTTCCTGTTATGTCGTCAGTTCAATAAATATGTATAAAAAGTCTCGCGTGGCAGCAGTATAACACACACAAGACCCGGACACATCACACAGGCAATATCTTCAGTTTGTTATGTGGGAACCGAACCCTAAAAATCAGGATATTTAAGATATCGGGAAAAAGTGGTTGTTTTGATACCTGTTTTGAAAGAGTTCAGGCGAGTCGGCTTGAAAATAAGATTTTGTTGATTATTGTGCTCAACATATCTGTTTCTGAGGGAACATAGTCACCACTAGCTAGGTTGAAGTGCTGTCGATCTTCTGTTGATGATAATGTTGAACTTAATCTGTGAGGGTGAAGAGTTCGTTCACATGTTAGTTAATAGTGGAGCTAATAACTTGCCCCCTCGTTATCGATCTCCCCAGGACTCACTGGATCTGCAAGGCCATATTTTCTTGCGCCACATGAGTGCAATTACATTGAAGCTGTATTGTACTGTATCTATAGTAAGCATTATGAAGGGAAACTGTACTATAAGTTGCTGAAAATTGAAGTCTGAAGAAAAGATTATGAAAGACCGAAATGAAAATATTAAAGTTCATCAGGCAAGATTCAATGTTGGCTTTGAAACTCGTAAGGTCGTTGATAAAATAAGGAGCGTTTACTGTCAATCCACTTTGTAATGAAATAGCCGTGTGCTCGTTCTGTGAGCACGACGTGTACTTCTAATGTGATGTGAGTAAATCGTGTCGTAACATGACCTGACACGTCGGAAGTCGACCGGCTACCTCTTACTGTTACCGCGTCTAGTCTGAGCCGTTATCAGGTATTTGGCCGGAACATTCGCAAGTTCAACCGGTACAATGGCGCAGAGGGACTGCTTGCGTCTCATGTTTGCACACCACTGGGATTCTTGAGGATTCGAATCCGCCGTCGTGTACAGAGCTTGCAAACGCGGAAACACATTTTTGGCAGGCAATGTGCTCTTCTCTGAACTAATCGGACCGTTTCGTAGTATCAATTCTTCCCAGTTCCCAAGCATGGGGAGCCGGGTGGCCAATCAAGAAGGCGGATTTAACAAACAATAAGTGTAGTTGCAAGCGATTTATAGTGGTACCAGTCAGGTAGGTGGTCCAGCTGACGCCGGGTTCTTCTCCCTTCTGTGTTAACGTTAATCCGCCACCTGCCTTCTCCCTAGTGAAATCTTTGGGTCAAGAAAACAAGAACAATTGATTCCCAGCGAAACACACGCACGACACACTTCGTGTTAGGTTCACTCTTTCTTACTCCGACATGTATGCGTGTTTTCACTCAAACTACGGTCATTTCATCACGCCCAACATCTCTCTATGCCTCCGCGCGCTGGATCCAGCTCAGCTACCCTACCTCCAAGACACGGTTCACGATAAAACAGTTCACTGAGCTCTTCCTTTAGGATTACTCAGCGACCCCCATCGGTGGTAGAAGGGACTCTCCCGCTCCCACAATCTCGGCGCTTAGGGCGTAGTGGAAGCCCTATTGCTGCCGTAATTGGCTTTGACCCCTCGATCGATGTCACGTTAGACGAGTGTCGAGACAATACAGATTGCAACTATTCGTTCTAGGAAGAGTGATTGGGCGATGTTTTTCTCCCTTTCTCATTCTTTTTTCCTCTGTTAATCTTTTTCCTGCCGCGATCCCTTATGTAATTTCCTACTCCTAGAGGCTGATAAAGGTGAGCTACTTTTGCTGTCACTATGGTTTTTTTGTTTACTTATGCTTATGAGTGAATGAATTTTTGCTTACCATAGTCTGTTATTTGCACCAGGACGCACACGTGCGCAGTGAGACACATTTGGCTCGTCAGAAAGCCCCACTCTTCTTCATTGTTCTGGTCTCATTCTCGTCCAGCCCCCTTTTTAACGGTTTTTTGGAGCCTTTTTTCACTTTGGAAACACTGATTCACGCAGTTTCTTCACCTTCATCGCACTAATTTTGATCTTGTCTTCCATTTTTCATCATAATCTGGATTACCCAAAATTATCATTATCTGCGCCTTCATATCTCATAGGTGTCCTAAATTTGCCGCCTGCACTCCTTCCAAATCTGAACGCCCCAGGTCAAAATTAGCAAATTTTGCGCACGTCCCGCTTCCCGTGGACGGAGTCAAGTCACGCCACCTCATATCGACAATCCATACTACCGCCTCTATTCCTAGCAAATCCGAATGTCTCAGGTCCAACTGCCGATTTTCACGCACGCCCCGCCCGGAGTAGAGTCCTGCCACCTACCATTGGTAATTCGATCCCGCCATTCCTACCATCTACACCAATAAATTAGAACGTTCTAGACGCACGGGAACAGGAGTCAGGAATCGCTACACAAACCCCGCCCCCTGTAGGCGGAGTGCGGCCCTACGACTTAGCATAAGTGTTCCCATCATGCCGCCAGTGATCCTAGGAGAGTTGAACACTCTAGGTGCACGGAAACAGTAGTTATGAATTTTTGGTCAAACCCAGCCCATTGTAGGCGGAGCCTAGTTCTGCCACCGACCTCAGGTGTTCTCTTCCTACCTTTTGTGCTCCTACCAGATTTGAACGCTTTCAGTCCATGGAGACAGGAGTTATGAACTTTCGGTCAGGCACATAACATACACACAAACACACCAACAGGCACACTTGGCCAACAACATAAGTACGAATATTTGGTCTTATACACAACTATGAACTGCATTTCGCATAGTGTTGCCAATTCCTTCTGCAACTTGCATATCATAATGTGTCACTGGGCGTGCTCTTGAATGGACAAGCTACAGTGCAGGCGATGCGCTAGCAGAAATTGATAGCGAGGGATCAATTAGCTCCACGTTCAGTAAGGAACCGATTAAGGCAACTTAACTCTGTATAAGAAGCGAATACTTTGTTACGATAGCGTTTTCGAGCCACATCACCGCTGATAAACACTAGAAGCAATTGTGAAATGTAATCAATCGGAAATTGATATGAACTTTGAAATAAAAGTTTGCAATGACTACATACATACCTGACAAAGGAAGGATACTTGGTTGCAGTGGCCATTCAAGATGAGATGTGTACCCCCGTAGGATCACCGAGTCAAGCAAACACAGTACTGTGCAATGGTGGCCTAGAGTCTAGTCCGGTGCACTAGTGGACATGAGATGCAAGGTTCGGTTCCTTGATGCATGCGCTCGTTTTGCTTTTCCATGAAATGCGTTCTTAACGCTTGCAAAACGTTTTTGAACTCAATGTTGGGCATCTACAGGGCTCCCTCACAATTTAGGAACACTTTAAAGGTATTACAAGGAAAGTTTTTTTTGCTCCCCACCGGCCAAATGAGGTGGAGCTCTATTCGAGCAAAACACAAATTCTAAACATTCGCTTAAAATGGGCTCAAGAGGCATCGAAAAGAAGGTTCCAAATGATTCATAGAATCAAACGCTCTCCAACACTTACTTTACCAGCGAATATTCTGAACAAATGTGGTGTCATCATACTTTATGTAGGAGCTTCGTTCTTGCAGCATAACGTGGGAACCATCTAGGAATGAAGAGCTATCGAACCGTACTTATCGATGCTATGAAAACAAGCCCATTATCCTTTGCGTGAAAGTCGAGTCCGTGAAAGGCTATCACAATGATCCTCTGCGGTCGCCTGTTGAAGACAGCGACGATGGACCCGTAACGTCGCGAATGAAACCTCCTACATTCGTGGGGGTATAAAGGTTCCGGAGTTAAACGTAGCCTTCAAGCTTGTGATCTGACCCATGAGCTCCAATTTTATGGCGCTGGCAGAAGAATCCATAGCCTTCTGCAGCTGTAGTGTCAAAAGGCCGCACCTCCTGGAACATGAATAACACGTTTTGTACCATCACGACGGAGTGCCGTCCACGGAAATCAAAAGGGCATGAATTTTCGAATTAGTCTATTATTAGCAACTTACGATGTCTTGTGTGGCCGCAACTATCAGGTGCCGTACTTATGGAGATTAGCATATAAGTTGGAAGGATTAGTTATCATAAAATTAATGCGGGAGTTCCACTGCACTACACTTATTTCCACTGGATACCACTTCAAATCAACAATTAAGGCCTATAGGAGGAAAATTCAAAACAATTCGTGAGTGGATTCACGGTTTTGAGGACATGCGTTGTATCATGCCCCATCGCATCACCACATTTACCCCATGAGAGGGCTCCTTGGAAGGACGTTCACCTCAAGAATGAGCGGATAATCATATGTGCACACATAGCGATAAGTTATTGTTCTACAGTATTTCTTCAACAATGCCTTTTAATTTGTATCACAGCTTCGTAAGCGCGGGCAGTATTCATAGAATGTCCGCACCGTATCCCTCCCAAAGACGGGAGGTGGTCGGATGAGTCATTCGACTGCCGTCTACTGTAAGGCAAGGAGCTGCCGACGATTTCGAAACACCATCTTGATTGTAAGGGGTAGAGAGGCGTGTAGTATATTCGGTGAAAGTGGTGAAAACAATTTTTATTGGATCACCATTCCCCGAAGTCCTAAAATGTGAGGGAGCCCTGTAGATGTCCAGCATTGAGCCCAAAAACGTTTTGCAAGCATTTAGAACACATTTCATGGAAAAGCAAAACAAGCGCACGCATCGAGGAATCGAACCTTGATTTCATGTCCACTACTCCACCCTGCTAGCCGCTAGACCACCATTGCACAGTGCTGTGTTTACTCGACTCGGTGATCGGTTCGGTACAGTGCTATAACACAGGGGAAGCATCGGTCTCGTAACTTTGTTCCCAGAATCGTTTCGCAGATTTGAGACACAGATTTGAAATCAGCGTTCGAAACCACCTACGGGGGCATACATCTCATCTTGAATGGCCACTGCGACCAAGTATCCTTCCCTTGTGAGGATAGTCTTGCATGCATTATATTACTGGTATCACATCATTGAAGCCTCCAACAAGTGCGAAACTACTTCGCTTCCCATAAAATGCACCTCCGAAAAGAACTAGCAAATTTTTGAAAACTTGTTAATTTAAATCACTGTTTTTAGATGAGAGAGTTGAGATTATGTCATGGAGGATATCAAAATGATCGGGTTTTTATGCTTCCCCTTAAAAATTTAGAGCGGTATTTTCTATTGAAGTGGAGGGTCTGCGATGATGTTATATCAGCAGGTAACATCTCACGTACTAAAGACTCACTCTCCTATCTTTGTAAAAATAAAGCTGCAAATTTGAAGGAGATCAAAAATACATTATACCATTAAAAATTCAAAATTATCAAAATAGTCAGAACTGTATTCTCTCATCGAATATAGTGTCATTTATTGTTTTTAAAATTGAGAACGAAGTTATCAGTTAAAGTGGAAGGTTGACGATGCTATTATATCTTCATGTAACACACTATGTGCTGTGGGACTGAATTTTCGTTTTCCCTTAAAATGCATGCAGCAAGGAAGGCAGGAAAGTCGGAATTCTTTATGTGTCGGGATTTGACGCAAGTAGAGCTTTTTGCTGAATTCGCTTTTAACTCAATTGGCGTACTTTAAGGAGCTATGGCGAAGCAACGGTTTGCGACGGATGAATCCTTCGCAAAGGAATCAATCTGTCGCAAACCATCGGTTGACCACGAATTAGTAGCAAATGTACCTGCAAATGTAAGGTAACAAGTTAGTGATTGTATTTATTGATGTTCTCGTTTGATGACAACAATATTATTAGCGATCAATCAGTCATTGGCCATGACCCCTCTTACTGTAACGGATGAAAACTATCGGTAGATAGTTTCATATTGTCGGTTGTGGATAGGTTTCTTACAGCTAACATTGTTATAAAGGGGAAAGATGATAGTTTTTCAGCGACCCTCAATGCGATATTTCCAAGGTCCAATAGCTGCGAGTATGACACATTCCTCACTTTCATAACATACTGGGCAGCATCAGCATCTTGCATTAAAGTTGTCATTTTCTATTCCTCTGCATCTACTCTCCCGTCTGAACGCCATCAATATGTGTAAGGATCGAGGTACACTGCTCGATTACTGAAAGCGTTAGACATCCACTTCAGTGTAAATTGCTTATTCGCCCCTACTCGGTTGATACCATTATGCTTTCGCCATCCATTACCCGCAATCAACATCTCATGCTGAATCAGCAAGGGCTCACACTCATTCGGTATAAGAAAGCAAGGATGATCCTAATACTGCCCATAATTGGCCCTTATCTTCCGCTTCAAACTTCTGCCACCAAACATCGAAGATAGCAACGCGCATCACACCTGCTGCCTCTTGTTTTTAGACGGAAATAATAAAGAATTTGTCAGTTTTAGGCGAACTCATCTTCCAGGCAAACTAAGTATGCAAAGGATGGAGAGCATTCTTGTTCTGAATGTACTTCCTACCTCGTCAACAGTACGTAGCTGCTTTGGACATGGTTTATTGCAGACAATAGCGCGTATCTTGGATCCGACACAATCTTCTCCTCCATTGGCAGGATATGGATTCGAGCAAGTTCGTCTCGAGATGGCAAGTCCAACTGAATCGATGATAGGATTGCAGGTGCACTGATTGCAGTTCGGAGTCGACCACGCCGAATATCCGCCATCAATTTTCTTAATAACAAAGCATGACAATGTAAGTTTCAAAGGATTGCGCTTGAAAATGGAAACAGCAACTATAAACTTTGAATTCTACATTTGCCGTGGTAGGAATGATCATTATAGGAAGGCGAACACCACCAGCTAAGATGGTTGCAACATTCTGCATGACGCTTACTTTGGGTGAAGTCCATGAAGAAGCAGAAGTATGGACAGTAGGGGGAAGCTTTCCACTTGCTGGAGTAGTTGATGGCGAGCTGCTCCCTGCCCACGGCACACAGCGTCCAAGCTGGCACCATTTGTTCGGCCCACAAAACGTGCCTGAATGTAGAGCTCATAGGAACAGCAGACAATTTGGAACAAATTTGGTTGTAGTGAAACTGAAGTACAGCTATTTCGGATGAAGCCCTTTGCGAAATCGTTTCCTGCTCCACTGAAGGCGTAGCTGAATCAGTTATTACCCCTTTAGTCAATCTCATCGGTTCAGCTTGAATATTTCAGAACTGATGAGTTCTAGAATCTTCTCTTTCTTCTCTTTCTTCTTTCTTCTCCTTCTCTTTTCTTCTCTTTCTTCTCTTACCTCTCTTTCTTCTCTTTCTCCTCTTCCTTCTCTGGAAAAATCGCTGAAAATATCAAAGGAAATGTTATCAAAGTCATCGAAAACAACTTCCATGTTCGCCTTTCTTGAAACCTGGGCATCGGTACTAATATCATTCAACGCTTCTGTGCCACACAGGTTTTGTAATGGTGGATTTTTTATTCGCCTGACGTTTCGACAAGATCGTCGTTTTCAAAGGCCTGAAAGCGTATCGAAACTTCAGGGTGTTACCTATCACGCTTGACGTAGACCAGTTCTTAACTAGTTGCAACTCAGACTGCTGAAGTTACCACTAAGTAGAAATTCCAACAAGTCACTTACGTCAATTCCACCAACACCGAACGATTGCTCAATTTCCGAGACGATAGAGCAATTGAGACAGCCTGGTCAACCACGACTCTTTAATAGTACAGTGACATGACACGTATCAGTCTCTACTATCAGAGCTCGCATAGAGGGATGAAAGGCAAGAGTTCACCAGTTATGTTGATGCACTCGTACTTGTTATTCATGCTTGGATTTCGGTGTCTTATCCAGAAAACCACTAGAGTTTTTCTGGCACCAATACTGTCTTCGTAGGCCAAAATCGTGCATTTAACGACAAAGTCACAACCAGCATGACCTTCTCTCCTGTGCTTCCCAAACGATGCAATCGAGCAATGCCTTCGTTTACCAGGTAGATGTTCTTTTACACGAACGCATAACTGTCTCCCAGTTTCTCCATAGCAAGCATCACATGTTACTCTTTTCCATATGGGCAGATCACGCAGTCATCCATGATGCAAATCCGGTCATAGAGACGATTTCTAACCATTTGATGTCTGATGTTTTCTCTTGGTGTGTTAATCAAGAAAACGTCATTGGCTAGGTCCGCACTTTCCAGGCATTGCTGAATAACTGCGCTGAATCGATCTGATATGAATGGTAACTGAAGATAAGTTTTATCTCCAATCCCATATGGAAAAGGCCTTGATCTGAACTGTGAGCCATGCTGCCGAGTTCTGTATCCATTTAGATTGGCTATTTGGTGTGCCAACCTTCTGGACTCTTCCCGCTTCTCGTTACCGATGCACATCTCCACAGCCGTTCTGTACATGTTCCGTAATACTGCGCGTTTGACAGCTCTGGGGTGCCGACTTTGCATGAATGATGATATTCTTGGAGCTTCCTTTTCTATACCATTTCACACTGTATGTTCCACTGGTAACCCTTACCTGAGTATTCAAAAAGGTAACCAGTCTTCGTGTGGGACTTCTCGAGTTAGCTTGATGTACTGCGATTGACTGTTTAGAATGTTGAACAACTCATCCATTTCTGACTGAGTTGATGTTATGACGAAACAGTCGTCAATGTAGCCGCAGTACATTATGGGTAGGCGTGCTAGCACTGGTTGTTCGATTCTACTCATGAAGCAGACAGCAAGAACCGGTGCTAGCCGCTGCCCCATCGCAAGCCCTCTTATTTGTGAAAAGTAGTTCCCGGACCACTTAAATATTTTGCAGTTCAAGCACTCCTTGATGAAAGCCATTATTTGTGCTTTGCTCAGTCCGTACGTCACCACATTTCTCTCATGCTGATCAAGCATTTCTGAAACTGCTTGCAAAGCGTCGTTGTTGCTAACGTAGGTGTAGAGCGCCGACACGTCAAATGACTCGACAACACAGTTGTGTTGTAATCTGCAAGCACGTAAGCGATCCAAGAACTGTCCCGTATTCGACAGATGTGAGTTATATTGATTAGGAGTTGACCGATAATTTTATACAGAAACCATGAAATGCGATCGGTCGGTCCATTTACTGAACTGATTATAGGCCTATTTTTGTAAGCCTGCGGCAGAGATGACTGCTTGTTTTCAGCAGACAACTTATGGGTTTTGATTAGGCTGTAGAATACCGGGCACGTGGGGTTTTCCAGCTTCAGCTTTCTAATGAGTCTTTCACCCAATTTTGCCATTTTTCCTACTTTGACCCACAAGGTGTTTAATTTGTGTGTTTTCGTATAAAAGGCTTTTTCTGTCGTGTTGCGGTAAACTGTTATGTCTGTCAGGTGAAGTTCTGTGATTTCCCTGTCTAAAGACTGAGGTAATACCACAAATTCTCCACCTTAATCGCTGAAAGAAAGGCGTACTTCATTTCGTTTTATTCTTTCCCGGATTTCTTTGAGCCCTTACCATTGCTCGCGTGTCAGATTGGAGCGCTTTTCACACTCGAATCTATTAAGCGCGTTCAGAACTCCTGTACCAGATTCGGAACTTAATACACGCTTCCGGGAAGGGATCAGATTCTTTATAGAATGGGAATGGAATAGGTGTTGGAGTAGTACGCTCTAGCCTTTCAACTACCTGTCCCTGGGAGTCGCGTCATGTTTTCGTTCTCAGTTGGTCCCTGAACTTTCGCAATCCGCATACAATTTTATGAATGGTGAGCGGGTTGATCGTTTGCGTTAATGAGAAGAATGACCCCAAGCTCAGAAAATCCATAGCTTTCGATGAAATCTGTGCATCGCCTACGATGGTGACCCTTGCCGTTTCAGGTATGATGTTTGGCTGTTGCTAGCTCTGTCTTTCGGATCGGTTGAAATTGGACGAGAAGTGATCGTTATTAGAATTTCTCACCCGTTGTTGTCCCTCAGGGAATTGTACTTGGCGCAGAACGTGGCCTTGGCGTTAGAACGGATAAGATCACACAGGCGCCTCGATTCACCTTTAATCCTGATAAATAATAAGTAAATAGATAATGGCCCTCATCAAGGAGTGCTTGAACTGCAACATATTTAAGTGGTCCGGGAACTACTTTTCACAAATAAGAGGGCTTGCGATGGGGCAGCGGCTAGCACCGGTTCTTGCTGTCTGCTTCATGAGTAGAATCGAACAACCACCAGTGCTAGCACGCCTAACATAATGTACTGCGGCTACATTGACGACTGTTTCGTCATAACATCAACTCAGTCAGAAATGGATGAGTTGTTCAACATTCTAAACAGTCAATCGCAGTACATCAAGCTAACTCGAGAAGTCCCACACGAAGACTGGTTACCTTTTTGAATACTCAGGTAAGGGTTACCAGTGGAACATACAGTGTGAAATGGTATAGAAAAGGAAGCTCCAAGAATATCATCATTCATGCAAAGTCGGCACCCCAGAGCTGTCAAACGCGCAGTATTACGGAACATGTACAGAACGGCTGTGGAGATGTGCACCGGTAACGAGAAGCGGGAAGAGTCCAGAAGGTTGGCACACCAAATAGCCAATCTAAATGGATACAGAACTCGGCAGCATGGCTCACAGGGCAGATCAAGAACTTTTCCATATGGGATTGGAGATAAAATTTATCTTCAGTTACCATTCATATCAGATCGATTCAGCGCAGTTATTCAGCAATGCCTGGAAAGNCTAGCCAATGACGTTTTCTTGATTAACACACCAAGAGAAAACATCAGAGATCAATTGGTTAGAAATCGTCTCTATGACCATATTTGCATCATGGATGACTGCGTGATCTGCCCATATGGAAAAGAGTGACATGTGATGCTTGCTATGGAGAAACTGGGAGGCAGTTATGCGTTCGTGTAAAAGAACATCTAGCTAGTAAACGAAGGCAATGCTCGATTGCATCGTTTGGGAAGCACAGAAGAGAAGGTCATGCTGGCTGTGGTTTTGACGTTAAATGCACGATTTTGGCCTACGAAGACAGTATTGGTGCCAGAAAAACTCTAGTGGTTTTCTGGATAAGACACCGAAATCCAAGCATGAATAACAAGTACGAGTGCATCAACATAACTGGTGAACTCTTGCCTTTCATCCCTCTATGCGAGCTCTGATAGTAGAGACTGATACGTGTCATGTCACTGTACTATTAAAGAGTCGTGGTTGACCAGGCTGTCTCAATTGCTCTATCGTCTCGGAAATTGAGCAATCGTTCGGTGTTGGTGGAATTGACGTAAGTGACTTGTTGGAATTTCTACTTAGTTGTAAGTTCAGTGGTCTGAGTTGCAACTAGTTAAGAACTGGTCTACGTCAGGCGTGATAGGTAACACCCTAATGTTTCGATACGCCTTCAGGCCCTTGAAAACGACGATCTTGTCGAAACGTCAGGCGAATAAAATTTCCACCATTAAAAAACCTATGTGGCACAGAAGCATTGAATAATATCATCGAAAACAATTATTGCTGCCGAACAACAATGCCGAAGTTACTGTGCTAGGCCGTTTTCCGGTGACGATTACTCTAAACACTAAGCAGAAAAAGCTAAGAAGTATTCCTGACCTCCCACCTACGAGTCTGCGGACTCCCCTCAGTGACCATTAGGCCATAGCTGTAGACTCGAGTTTTTTTTCTTTGAAAAGAAGGCATATTTTTTACGCATACTAAAATGTGTGACCAATTGTCAGGCTGGATTGCACACTGGTATTCTTTTCTGTGGAATTATCGAAAACTGCAGAGGCAAACCAGTAACCTCAGTTTACGATCAACTCTATAACGCCTGTCTAATTAAAAACTGCCCGTCGGCATGCTGCTCCTTTCTAATGAAATTTTGAATTTTCAGCGTTCACGGAATAACAAAAATATAATATACACGACACGCGGAAAAGTAGTGAAAGTGTGTTAGAGCCATGAACCTTCGAGCGCTGGATGAGATGTAATAATTCTGCCGAAGGATGATTGACCGCACCACATCATGTAGCAGATTCCATCAAAAGCGTCTTGCCTTGGGGTCACCTATAAATCTAATGCTTAGCTCACTAGAGTTTGAAACACACACAGCACCGTAAATGATTTGATATACCTGTTGGTAACCCGGTCCGTGCATGAGTTCGCATTGTAAATTAGCATCATAAATTTGGCCAGGTTTCGTATTTGTTGGTATAGTTAACTTTGTAGGCATGTTGGATACACGGAGGCAGTTTTTACCGCGGGCACTAAACATGCGCATTTTCCTTAGTGTCGCGAGAAGTGTCATCAGAGATAAAGTGCTTACTCGAGTCGCTGCAGGAATTGATGATAGTCTCTCAGTGAGCACGTTGACCATGTGACTTTTCCGGGGCCTAGGGATGAGCTCATGATGTGCTTCGAAGGACAGTAAGGTTCGTCATGTCGCATCCCAACACTGAAGTCTAGGCAATTACTATCCAGAAGAAATTCACAGAAGAAAAGGTAGCTCAATCAGAGAGATTTCTGTGAACTGAGAACGTCCAGCATTTCTAAGAAACACTCAATATCCGTTTTGGAGATTTTTTGCCCTTTTATTGTGAAGTTGTTTCGGCATTCCGAAGAGCCGATTGGTTTGAAAGTAAAACCAACTACTCATCTGAAGGTTGCAAATGATGCAATCGAAAGCCAGCTTGGCATGAAGTTGCGCCAGCCAGTGCACATAAGTTTCAGTTTTTGGTTGCGTGCTCTTAATTTCCTTACGGGAACGCTCACGCTATTTCCTAAAGAATCGTAATAAGCGTATTTGATCTCATTCAAAACCAGCTATTTTGGTAGCTTCCTGGCATTTCTTGTCACTAATCCGTAAAACGATTAGAAGAGCATCAGGTGGTACACATCTTTTTATAACAACTCCTACCCACCATTGCTCTCCCGTGAATCATTGAGATTTTCGAGAACCATTCGTATTGAGAACATGAAGTGATTTGCCTTTCTTCTGCCTAATTACTTCTCAAAAGTGGAATCTAAAAAAACTCAAGACTTACCTTCTAGTAATTTAGCTGCTCATGTCGTGGGTCAATACAAAAGAAGGGCGCACCAAAGATGCGCCACGGGGGAAGGGGCGATGGCGGACCAGGAAAACGTAAATGGTCTGAGGATTTGTCCTAAATGCGCAGGTGAAAGCCAGTTGCCACTACCATCGCGCCATTGAAGCACTTCTCCGATTACCATACCCTAGATAAGTATGCACTTGTGAAGCCTCACTGGTTTTTGAGCCCGAGCAGCAGACGAGACCCACTCCACAATCTCATTTCTCCTCGGAGCCCCCACTCAGTCCTCCCTCGCCTGATTTCTTACTTGATTTTCTGTGTCACAATCTCTAATCCTGTGCAGTTTTTGTTTGTTCCGTTATATTAGTGAAATTTGGGCCACCTCACATCCGCAACAACTACCAGGCATCAAATAAACACAACGAACCCACGCCCTTACCTACGAGTCCTACATGTTTGAGTTTTCGGGGGAGTAGCTACTGGCTCAGAGGATTAGAGAGGGGACTTCTATAGTACAAAACAAGTATCGTGATCACTCTTATTAGACGACACGCACGAAAGAGCGAAACAGAGCGCTATCAGGCATTTTGGATGGGCGTAATAGTCTTTGGTGTTTCTGTTCAACATTTCCATTCAATCACGATCTCCTGCACCATCTGTCGTCCCGGTAATCATCGATTTCACCGAGCAGCGCCAATAACATCTCCATTTGCTCCTGTCGCGACCCAGTATTGGTTTAGGGATCGTCCTCACCAAAGAAACAGGAGGCATTGCATTCGTGTTTTTCAGAGCTTTTGTGAACAGTAATGGTTTCGGTTTTTTTGTCCATTACGGAAACTAACTACGGGAAGGAAGCGGGAAAAATTACATCGGTTTTGTGGAGTCGAATGATAGCGGCAGTTGCGAGCCAGTCATCTCGTTTTCGCAGGTCTTGCGTACTTCCCACAGTCCGGTAGAAAGACGATTATCATTTCTGCTTCTTCGTGCACTCTTCAGATGATGCTGTGCTTCAATCCTCATTGATTGAAATAATCAAAGAAATAACGAGGTCACAGTGTTCAATGGAAGCTGCTACTGAACGAAGACATTGAATTTGATCCGTCACTTGTATAGTATTTCTAGCGTATTGTCTTAACCTGTCTTGTCTCGCAGCGTGCGTGGTGTTGCTCTCGCCGCAAGACAAAGCATCTGGACCCGAGGGAAGCAGGTAGAGCATGACATTGTATTTCAGCTACTGTACTTGATCCTCACTAGCGAGAATCGAAATTGTAGTTTCAAAAACCCGAACTGCTTGCCGGGCGCCGTATACACTACAGGGACTCCGCTTACACTTGCTCTCTTAATATCTTTTAGCCATAGCTTATAAGCAGTCACACATGAAAGGAAGTGAAATGTGATGATCTAGTCGGCCAATGCTGGCATTGCACCGGTGAACTGTTCCGTTATAACTTGTTCCAAGCAAAGTAAAACTGATTATAACAAAAACTGCCTTCACAAAACTGCACAAAATTTCCGAGTAACATAGTTTTAAATTCTTTTGCTTGTGCGGTAAAGTCATCGATGGAGAGATGGATTTCAGATTCCAATATTCAGGTTGAGCGTACCGGGTAACTCCGAGCGTTGTTCCATAAGGCAATGAATTCCGCTAGCATATCTTTTGCAGAGTCCTGTTGTGATGCTGGTTTCAGCATTCCGTTTGAGCGCGGAAGCCAAAAATGCAACATCCAAAGTGAATAAGAAAGATCAATGTCTGACAGACAAACCCCTACGTGATCTGTGCTTGGGCTCCAGTTGCCACAGTAGTCGAGCCTGGGCTCAAGTCCACCTCCTGCAGAGGGTACAAGGAGGAAGTTCAAAAGGGGTTCAAAGGCCCGCTATCGCACACCTGATATGAGTTACCTAGTATACGTCACGAGATCAATCCAGGCATTTATAGCATAGCTTGAATTCAGCTGTGGTCTGAATTATCAATTGTCCCGAACGTATTTGGCTACGAAACTCTGAAGAAAGTCAGGACTGACAAGTCAGCAGAAAAAAACCGTAATATATTGGAAAAGACTCACAACCAGATCGGGAAAAGGTGTTCAGATTGTTGCTGAATTGATGATATATACATAGCGATAAGAACCCACTGGGTAGGTATGAGTACCGCTTGCGAATTCATAATTAGTGAAACCTGACATAAAGATTAAAAGGGCATGACAGCATCGTATGCTTCTTCATTTGGTCCAGTTTTCAAACCGTGTAGATAAGATCAATCGTGACTCTCACTGTGCCCTGCCTTACGACAATCACTGGTTTCAGTATGTTTGCTGGGAATTTTCACTGAATGTTTTTTAGTGAAGGTTTAACAGATCCCAGACAGCACGATGGCAATATGTCCAAATATCCCTTTCCATGCAACAAAACAACACATTCGCCCTTTAACAACGAGTTGGACAGGGGACAGAGGGAAAGTTATTGTGATGAAGAGGTTAAACAGTTTTCATATGTTTTGGTGTGTCTAGCCCCTTTTGGACTGACCGGGGAGTTGTTTCAACTTTCTATGGAACTTTGAATAGCGACCTAGGTGTACCGATAGGGTTTGGAAAGATACTGGACTGTCCGGAAAACCCCTGCCGTCTATGAACATCTTGATTTATCAACCGTTGTACAGAAGATCAAGGACCCAACCTTGAGAAAATTTATAATTTCTGAGAGGAAATGTCCTCTTCTGTATCTCTGTTCAAATTCTTTACATTCCTAAAAGTCTTTCAGTTTAGGACTCATGTGAAAATTGAGGACCATCGCATGCGTTTTCGGCACCTGTTGCTTTTCTTCTCTCTAAAGGGCAACAACGCTGCTCGGGCGACGAGATAGGCTTTTCAAGTTTGAGTAGACAATGTTATATGAAGTGTGTTAGTAGTTTGCAAATCCTAACAGTGTGAATTTACGCTCGAAGATCGGCAAGGCTCAATGGGCTATCACCAGAAGAAAACGGCCAAATCAAAATGTTAATCGAAACGAATAGGCGCATCACTATTCCTGTAATGAGAAAAAGATTCAGTAAATCGAAATCAAGAATCCATGACCATTCGCAAAAACTCGATTTCGTTAAGCGCCTCGATGTTTGTGCACCTTAAGAACTGAGCGCGAGCGCAATGCGGTAGACCTCGCCTACGTGTGAAACTCACTGGTAGAACGAAACAAGAATGAACGGTTTCTGAAACGCATGAAACCTCAGGACAAAAAGTAGGGGGCGGCGTACAACAAGGTAGCAGGCGATCGTTGAGCCTTGCCAGTAAGCCGTCACAAACCATGCCAAAAGTCAAATCCTAGGTGCGGAAGATCATGCTGTGTTGCATTTATCATGAGCTGCTCCCGCATTACCAAACGATAACATCGGAAAGGTGCTGTACTCTGCTAGACAGTTCGAAGACAGCGATCGATCAGAAGCGCCCAAAACAGGTCAGGTAAGGGATAAGTGTAAAAAGAAAAGGTGATATATGCGGTTGCCCGCTATGGGCACAAGGGTGGCCATGGCGTAATGACTGCGCTCTGGATGACTCTCAAAGGTAGGTCTGCTTTTCATGATTGTTTCCGTTTTTGCAAATGTGCTTTCCTCCGGATGAACGCCAGTGAACCGTCCTTTTGTTATTGATTAATGATTTCTAAGGGCGATCACCCACCTATCACCATCATCGCAATCATTGGAGAGAACGTTCTCCATGTCGTTCCTGCAACGCTATTTCCAACATTGAAACGCACCCACCCCCAGGTGAAATTATCTTGGAAAATTGATAAGTGAGATGAGCCCTCTATAAGTCTACTTCATTACCGGAGTTGACCATGAGACCTATGAGAAACAGATATGCGTGAAAAACTCAATATTGAATTGATAACAATAATGAGGAAACAATCCAAGAAACAAGTGAAGCAGACATATTGGTCACAAAATGCAAGCCTTCTACATGCCGTCTCTTTATAGCCGTGAACAAAACACTCAATTGATTTCGAGACCAGAAAATGCACGTTTTCCCATTTTTTGGGTTGTTCCATCGATGTCGAGTTTTCTCGCGTGTCTATGTTCCAACAAGACGTGCCTATGTTCACTTGGGGGTGGGTGTCTTTGACTGTTGAAAATAGAAGAGCATTACAGAAATAACGTGGAGAAAATTTCTCAATAGGTGCGCTGATGACGAAACAAAGTGCTGACTAGAATTAGTAATAAAAGAACGGTTCAGAAGTTTTATCTAAGGTAAGCATGTTTTGCAAAAAGCAGGGTTGAGAACGGGAAGCGAACCCTTCTCACTCGCTTGTATAGTAAGTATGAGCATGCAAACTTGAAGCGCTCACAACTTGTTTGTTAGACCCATTCAGCAAATTTGATTTCAAAATTTGTTAATGGCTTCCCAAACCCTATCGACATTCCTCTACAGATTTCCCTCACTGAGTTTTCACTGAAAAATCCAAGTCGGTTAGCGACGAGGCTATGTAGGGCGTCCAGAGGTGGCGAATAGGATAATTATTCGCCGACTCAATGTCGACAGTACTTACCCAGAAACGCAGGACATGGACTCCCTGATTCTGTTGTGCCGAGCTGATATACCTTCTGTTTCACACGCATACGTGCGTGGGAAGTCTGCGGGTGCAGTTGGTATCCTGCCCATCGACTCAGTCAAAAGCTTGCATTCGAGTGACTAGGAAGAATCTGGGAGGCGATTTGGGGCCGCCATCAAAAACAAGCCCCTCGTCCCTCTCCACTTCGGGATAGCCTGGAAACCCCCATGTGTCAACCCAGCCCCCACGTCAGAGCCTGGCCGGCCTTTTTTCGGGTATGTACTCGTGAAAAACAGTAATAGAAATGGACCTTATTTCCTTGAACCTGAGGGAGCCCCCTCCAAAACAGGCTGGCGAAAAAGAGAAGGAATAAGATGGCGATCTGTACTCTCTACGCACGGACACTTGCATCGGGAGCGCGTATAGAAGACCCGATGATGCAAGCTAGGAAAATCAAGTATGACGTCACTTGACTGAGCTAGACGAGAATGCATCGCCCGCTGCACGATGTATTAGGGACTGGAGAAGAACTGCTCCTTGGAACATGCGACAGCAGAGACGTCGGCGAGTAGGCGCCCTCGTCAATACGCAGTTGGCCAATAACGTCGAATCGTACAAAAGCTTAACAACCCGAATCGGACTTCTGCGATTAAGAATATGTGGCTCAACCCCAGCTCTAACCATCTTCGTTGCCTCACCAACATCGAGCAAGGAAGAGGAGGAGATGGAAGCATTCTTCGTGGATTTGTAGAGGTTCTACATGGAAGACCACACTTCCTTCATAGTCATCGTCCACATCCACACTCACGAAATGGAATGAGCAGGGCAAAAGGCCGTCCGAGTTCACCATGTTGACCCACACCATCCATGGTAACTCGCAGTCCCAGAAGTTTCCTTATTTGCGATGGACATGGGAGTTACCTGGTGGACAGTTCCATAATGAAATGGACCACATCATCTTCAACCGGAGAATTTGCCTGACTTTCGCCGCTGTTGTTCCGAAGTTTTTTACGGGATCGGACCATCGTCTCCTCCGCGCTAGATTATGCTTCTCAGTGCGTGGAGAGAGAGCTGCGAAAACCAGGAAACGAAGTCCTGAGACTGTTGTCGACTTGGATCACTTCGCCTCCCTTGCGAGTGAATGGGAAGTTTCCGTTATCGACAACATCTATGAAGATAACAACCGGCTCGTCGAACACCTTCACGATAATGCTAATGAAGCAGAGAGTCTTCAAGTAGCCAAGGGACGACTCTCCTCGAAGACTCTCGAGCTGACACGCCAGTGTGAAATAGCGCGAGCAACAGGCAATCATCAACAAATGTCGGAACTTGCGAAGCTATGAAGAGAAGCGATAAAGGGAGATCTGGAAAAGAGAAGAGCAACAGTTATGGACGAAGCCACCGAGGCCGGGAACACCGTTCGAAAATCCAAGAGTTCGCCATTTACAGAATCAAGACGACTCCCCTTTGTCGTCCTTCCGGAACAGTCACTACATCTAGAAGGGCAATGGAAAAAGTCATTTACGACTTCTACTCGGATCTCTTCGACAGCCACGCCTACCTGCCTACCTACCATCTTGGGCAAGACGACTGCCCACTCTGTGGGCCGAGCTGATCACGGACGCTCGAATGCAGGCGACAGGCCCCGTGACAGGCCGGCCTACGGACACCCCCGTCACATCAAAAATGTTAATGTCACTTGAAGGGATTCGATGTAATGCTACGGCATCCGCGGGAGCCGACGCGCAACTAAGCTAGTCCGAAAGCCACGCAACGTATGGAAGATCCGTTGTGTTGTTGAGTTGCGAAGTTCAATGTTGGCACGTTAACGGGACGCTTGTACGAGTTAGCAGAAGCTCTAGAGCGTCGTCGAATTGATTTCTGCGCTGTGCAGGGAACGAGGTGGTTCTGCTGCAAGTCCAGGGACATTGGCCTTGGCTTCGAAGCCGTTTTTTTGTGGTGGCCCCAAAACCACCAATGGCGTCGGGATAATAGTCTCTGAACGGTTCCGTGACTCGATAGTAAGCGTGAAACGCTTCGATGGCCGCCTAATGAAGATCGTGGTAGTCATCGAACGCCAAAAATACCATCTCTTCACAGCGTATGCTCCGCAGACTGGATGTTCCGAGCAAATCAAGGACACCTTCTGGAACCTGCTCGATGAAAAGACAGCTGAAGCACCGTTACAAGAGGCCATAGATGTCGGAGGTGACCTCAACGGTCACGTGGGCGCTACGAAAGACGGTTATAGCTGCCATGGGATTTTGCATATGGGTCACGTAACACTGATGGCGAGCGAATTGTCGAATATGCAGACCCGCATAATCTCGCCATTGTTAACACGAGATTTCGCAATGTGACTCTCATCTCATCACCTTCTATAGCGGTCAAAACAGAACACAAATTGATTTTGTCATTGACAGGCACCGCGATCAGGGGCTCGTAACAGACGCGACGACAGTTCCCTATGAAACAGTCGCAACTCAACACCGACTACTGATTTGTACGTTAAAGATCGCCCTGCCGAAGTGGTGGCGACTGAAGGAGAAAGAAGCGGCCGTCATTTCCAGCATTCTGCTACCAGCGGTAACGACTGTCGACGAAACGTAGAAGGGAGCTGTGGAAGCGATAACCCGGGTTGCGCGGTCGAAGCTCGGCATGACCAAGCCTGGACGGCGAAAGCTCGACAAGCAAACAAGATTGTGGACCGACCATGTCAGGGATAAAGTCCGTGAGAAGAAAAAGCAGTGCCACGCATTTCTCATCTAAAAAACGGCTGACAACTGGCAACGCTATCAGATAGCGAAGAAAGAGGCGAAGAAGGCCGTAGCTTCTGAGAACACAGCTCATTATATCGATGTTAATAAGAAACTCGAGTCTCGTGATGGTGAGCGGTACGTTTACCGCCTCGCAAAGACCGGCAACTGCCAAATCGAAGATATAGGAAAGTTTTTTGGCATAAATGGCAAGAACGGTCACCTCTTAACGGACCGCAGGCAAACACTGAAACGATGGCGAGAGTACTTCACAAACATCTCAACAGTCGAATTCGCTCATCGCGCCATTCTCTGCGCTCCTCCAGTACACGGTCCCGTTCAGAAAATAACCGTGAATGAGACCATTACGGCTTTGAGAAGATGAAATCAGGCAAAGCAACTGGTCCTGACGACTTAGCGGCGGACTTGTGGAAATCGAAAAGCTGGAATCCTGGAGGATGGTTGACGGAACGAGATCGTTTCAGAGAAGAGGGTGCCTGAGAGCTGACAACACAGCACGACGATCCTATTTGGAAGAAGAAGGGCAGTCCTGGGAACTGCACCTGCTACCGTCCAATTCGCTTGCTCTCGCAAAGCATGAAAATCTTGGAGCGAATTGTAGACAGCCGTATCCGGGATATCGTTGAGTTTGTCACTAACCAGTGCGGTTTCGTAGCTGGTCGTAGCACCAACGATGCAATACACCCCACTAGCCTTCTTCTGAAAAAGCATCGCGAGAAACGAAGACCGGTACACCTTGCCTTTCTAGACTTGGAGAAGGCTTTTGATCCCATTCCACGTGACGTTATGTGGTATGCCTTACGACAGCATGGCGTTCCCGAAGAGCTCATTGAGTGGGTGCGCATCCTTTACACTAGTCCAATGAGACGAGTGCATACGGCAGCGGGGACATAGACGGATTTTCCCATCTCCGTCGGAGTACACCAAGCCTCTGCGTTATCTCCACTACTTTTTGTTGTCGTCATGGATGCCATTACAGAAGACCTCCGGAAGCCGGCTCCATGGACACTTCTTTATGCCGATGACGTGATGCTCGCCAGCGAAGACAAAAGCGAGGTCGAGTCACAGGTGCACACCTGATCTGACCGTCTGGCTATGTTCGGGCTCAGGTTAAACGTCAAAAAGACTGAGTATCTGACCACTGATTCGAGCGAGCCAGGCTCTATCAAGATCAATGGCACTGAGCTCACACGGACAACAACCTTCAAGCACCTTGGATCGGCAATTGCGTCTGACTGTAGCCTGGGTTTTGAAACAAATTCTCGCTCGAATGCAGCGTGGTTGAAGTGGCGCTCAATGACTGGCGTACTCTGCGATAAGAACATCCATGAGCGTCTCAAACCCAAAATCTACAGAACCGTCATCCGGCCGGTCGCAATGTACGGCGCTGAATGCTGGCCTCCAACCAAAGAAGTTGAAGCCCTTCTCAGTGTGATGGAGACCAAAATGCTACGCTGCACAGCCGGAGTAACACGCTTAGACCGTATAAGTAATAACGCCATCAGGGAGCGATTAGGTGTAGCGCCCATTGTCGATAAAGTGCGCGATGCCCGTCTACGAGGTATGGTCATATTCTTGGCCCAAAGAACGACAGTGTTCGTAAGATCGGTCTCAACATTGACGTGTCCGGAAAGCGGCCTAGAGGACGTCCTAAGCAGCGGTGGCTTGCACGAAGACCCTGAAGCGGTTAACATCCACCCCCGATCAAGGGTTCAATCGCAGGAAGTGGCGTCAACGTATCAGAAAAGCTGACCCCGCCTACAAGCGAGACAAACGCTAAAGAATAAGAGGAAGAAGAAGATTCGGAATGGGGAGACTTGGAAGTGAAGGCCGACGGCCGCTATCTTCATCACCTCCGCTTTGCAGACGACACCTTGCTTATAATGCCGAACATCGAGCAGGCGGAAGAAATCTGGCCGAGTTTGACAGGAAAGAATTGGAAAGATCGGCTTGAGACTGAATTTAACAAAGAAGATGTTTACAAAAAACGAATTGGTACCTGATGCTCCCTTCACGCTTCAAAGAAAGAATATCTCCGAATGCTCTAGATATGTGTATCTAGACCGGGAAGTCAACATGATGAACGACCTTGCCCCGGAGCTGTGCGGAAGGGAACGCGCCGCCTGGGTAGCATTCAGGAATATTGAGGGAGTAGCGCAGAGGACAAAATTATCCGTCCTTCACCTTCTCGACACTGCTGTCCTTCCTGCTTTGACGTATGCCTCGGACACCTGGACTCTACGAAAGCAGGATGAACATGCTGTCAGCGTTCTTCAACGCGCTTTGGAAAGGACGATGCTCGGAATTTCCCTATATACGCAAGTGCAGAAGGTCATCCGGAGTTACAAGCTCTGTCGACAAAAAAGATCAGGGATGCCGTTGAATACGCCAAGAAATACAAAATAAGACGGGCCGGGCACGTCATGCGATATAGTGATGACCGTTGGACCAGAGCGATTACTGACTGGATTTCTCGGAACATCAAACAAACTCCAGGACGGCCGCCAACGAGATGGTCAGACTTTCTCACGAAAGCTCTGAACGAAAGGAACGTTGGACCTCGTGTTCCTGGAGCGAGGACGATTTGCTGGACTATGCTGGCTCGTAACTGGGACGAATGGAGACGTTACGGAGCTCACTAGGAAGTCGATGAGCAACGGGACGACAGGTGATACAGTTGATCGACATACCGAGGTCTTTATTCAAAATTCCATGGGAAGTTGGCACCTTTCTTAGTGAAACCTTCCTTTAAGTGGTCTCCTGAACGCTTAAAACCGGTGAATTAGTGGCGCAGAGGAGGACACTGGTAGGGTAAAACTCATCATGCGTAAACTAGTAGATAAGAAGGCAATGTTTGCTTCAGTCATACCTCACTAGAATTCGTTTCCCTGGGTAATTTTTGGTTCTGGGAATGGCTAAGCTCTCGAATCAACACAAAACGGTTGCTGCGTAAAGTCGCTCTCTGCTTCTTAGCCAGCAGTGCTGTTCTTCTATTTTCTAGAAAAGTGATAGAGTATCGTACTCTCAGCTACGCTATCATCCGGAATCTCTCCACATTTTGACTGCTGTCTTCCATAAAAATATTTGACGAGCCGAATCGACGCCTCGTCGATGCTATTGATAATCTATCCCTCACAAACCCATAGAACAACAAAGGTGGTCCAAACTGTTCATCTTGAGGTCGTATGTTCGAATTCCATAGCTTAATCTTCCGCACTGACAAGCGGAATGCTGTATCATCACCAGCTTGAGATTTCAGCATGGTTACCTTTGAATCTGACCGACATAAAATACAGCTAATCTTCAAGACTCACTAGGGTTTGAAAGTCTGAGCCCTATTCAAGCGACAGGCATACACCCTCGAATAGCTGTATGGGTTTCGGCTGACGTTACCGCTGGTAGGTAGCAGGGCAATATACCACCGGGAAAAGCAGAAGATTACTGGTAATTGAACAAAAACTTGCATTCGCGTGAATGGAAACAATGTGAGAAGCAGTTTAGGTCAATTTGGTTCAGATCGCCTCCCTGTGGATCCCCACAGCTCAGGTTCAAAGTTGGTGCTCAGACGGGATGCCAATCGCACACGCAGCACACTAATCGCACATGAGCACTCCTGTCACGTACGTACGTTGCACCCCGTGACAAGTACATATGTATTTACTTCACTTCGCGCATTACGGCCTATCCGTCTTCTGAGATGACGTCATGTGGCCTTCCCACTGATACAGTTGAGATTTTTACCAATGAAGATTGCTGCAGATCACGCTTCACGAATAAATAGCACTCTGATGTTGTAAGAAATTCACATTGATTTTGGACTTACTGTTTTTTAATGTCAAATTAGTTGACTGGAGACTCAATTCACAGGGCTTTCATAGTCAGTTCATATATGAGAAAAATCTATCTTCCGTAGGTGAAAGTACTTTGACAAGAGCAGAAGTATAGGAAGTTTTTGAGCATCCTAATGTGTATTGGTACAGTGACAGCTGTGAAATGTGCAGACCTGGCTGAAGTTGACAGCAAAACTTAATCAAGGCAAGCAGCTCATTTTGGTGGACTCTCCAAAGCATGTATCATTGTCATGAAGATGCTCACGTCTGTTCATCAGTCTATCCATCTCTCCGACGCCTGTCTGCCTGTCTGTATGTTTGGTATCGATCTGTCTGTAAATCTGTGTGTCACCGAATTCGGTATTACCTCGGGAGGCAATGAAGAGGACAGAACACGTTAAGTGTGGGTGACCATAGTGCAAGATCAACAGGGCCCAGAGGAGCTCAGAGGAGCTTCGTCTACAAGAGGCAGTACACGCAACGGTGTCGGGCACAAAACTTCCCATTATGGCTTTGAAAAGACCTGAATACTAGGAAAAAGCTGGACAAAGGTGAGGAGTAGAATGGGTCGAAAAGTAGAATAAAGGAATTTCGTATACAGTGGCAGAGCATTCATGCAGTGAGAACTCATCACCTGGATTCATATCGCGATTTTACCGTAATTTTGAGACAAAAGAAGTAGATTAAGCAATGTCTAATGTGCGTTAGGAGCCCAAACACAACATAGCGAGGCTTCGCCCATTATAGGCGGTCGGAACAAAGTGGCTGACGTTTCCAGAAAAGAGGTAGTCTAATCTTAATTGTGGACGGTTCACACACCGTCTCAGGCAAAGCTCAAAGCAATTCATAACGCTGTTAGCGATCATTTTCTTTGCGAAACACTCGCGCTTATTCGTCTCCTGTTGTACTTTATCGTAGGGTGGTTATGAATGACTACAGTTACGCTTATGTGGAAATGTTTTATAAGTGGAAATTGTATAGGGGAACAGAGACCCCTATAAAGAGACCCCTATAAAAGTGGTCATGCGTCACCGACTGTATCAGGATCAGCTAAACTTAGAGCGAAGTTTGCACGCTGATCGAGATATAATAGGATTCGGGATGCTCCATCAGGTTGTTTGAGATTGAGAAGGCAGCCGTTCGAATTAGCTCTTTTCAATAGTCACATGAAAAATCTAGTAATATCACACGCTCTTCTTCATTCACGTCGCTTTTCTTCTCGAAATTGCTTTGCTCACTAAGTTGTAATTCCTTTTTTCACTAAATTTTTGCAACTAATCGTAGTTTTCGCTTACTTGTAAGATAGCCAAAAATCAAAGAAGAGTCCTACTCTGCTGGGAGAATGACCCACTCAAGGAGAACATAATTTCATGGCTCTTTTTCCCACTTCCAATTAATGGAATCGGTACAGACTTTTAGCCGAGTGGGAGTGACCATGGAAAATAACATAACAGAGGATTAGAACTCAGACCAAACAGCTTATCGTGTAGGTCAGCTTTGAGGTGCGCTTTCATGTACATGTTAGTCCTCAAACCGAGTGCTGACCTGTGACCCAATTCATGAGTTCCAATAAATGCTGAAGTAAAATCAAGCCCTTCTGCTAGAGTGCATGTGTTCCATGGATCACACATTCCATCAAGTCGTGCAATTCCGGAAATCGATCTGGATCCTGCGCCACGGTGAATATCATAACTGAAATAAAGCTATAATAAGCATAGGACGAAACATTAAATGTTCTTGTTACCTAGACAGGAAACCAGAACTTTTGCCAATTAATTTGCAACCAACTGTTGGTTTGGAGTGAGAATAGCAATTGGCTCCGGTTGCTTCTCTCACATACTCTAAAGTCATTCGATTTCATAAGTTACCAGTCGGATCGCCCGGCTAACGCAGGGCTCTTCTTCTTCTTGTGTAAAACTGATGTGCCGCTCAAACCCTCCCGAATTGAGATGCACCGGTGCAGGAAAACAGGAATTATAAGTTCCTGCCGAATTCGCACAAATACACGCACACGAACGCAAGTACATACACAGGCCTCTCGTCACTTGTTCCCTCTTCTTTTCTAGAAAAAAAAAGAGTGAAAAAGCAGGCCCATATCGTTCAGTACGAATCGAAACAGGTCAACATCGATGCCTGTTATCGATCGCTGCGTTTACAGCTATATTCCCTCTACATCTCTTCATCTTACTCAGAGGTGGAACAATGTACCACTAATGAGAACAAAGTGGCCACTTATCGGTCAATTACACAACAGATATATAGCAAATGGGTATATCGGACAACATCCCCACGGTGCAAATCTCATCACACGTGATTCCCTCATATTTAAAGGGAGCAGAGCTGAGAGTTTACTGATGTGAATTGAACTTGAAAAGCTTCTAAACAGGATCGCCGTTTCCGAATCCTACGCTCTCCCCGTTTACCCCCTGTCTATATCCATTGTCAACTTAGAAGCTTTAGCGTTAAGAAGCAATTTTTCGCACGCTACACCTCCACTAGACGTTGTACAGTCCCGTTACGCACATCAGTGTTCTCATCCTGCCGCCTTTACCCTAAATTTAGACGCTCTACTTTGAAGTAGCAGTTCTCGTGCATGCCCTGTCTGAAGTGCGCGGACCCTAGTCCTGCCACCTACTCTCAAGGTTACCATCCTACCCCCTGGACTCTTACCAAAATTTGAACGTTTCAGGTACACTGGAACAGGAATTATGTATAATAATTCCGTCAAAACCACTCTTACTGCACGCTGGGCCCTCCTCGGGTGGAGCCTATCTCAAATCATTTGTTCCCAAGTAGCTACACTCATGCTCATTCTTCATCCAGGAAAATCCGTTCCACTTCCATTTCAGAGAGGCGCCATATAAGGTAGTGATAGATAGATCAAGAGACAAAGGAGCCTAAAGCCATGCGGGCATCTGTGTTTCACATACAATAACCGTTGGACACCGTTAACTAACTCCAATGAATCCACTCTTCTCCGCGTTTAAAACATTGTAGAGCAAAGCCTTGAATAATCAAATTTGGTGAAAAGATTTGGTAAAGTGAAAACCCGCCCAATTTTGAGATTTGACTACACTTCGGTAGCATCTGATCCACTTTACGGGCGCTCCAGGCCTGCCGACCATTTCCCCATGCTCTAGGACCTTTCTGAATAAATTTGTGAATTTTTGATAGCCCCTGCCCACCCTAGAGCATCCCCCGCCGAAATTGTGGATTCGACCCCATTTCTTCTATACCCGATAACCACCCCTTTTCCGAATCCCTTTTTGAATTATGATTTTTGATTTCAATCCCGCCCATCCCAGTGCAAAACCAGCCCACTTCGAGGACTTGACCACATTTCTCTAGTGACCTCGAACTACTTTTTTCCCAAACCGTAGAACCTTCTCTGACAGAGTTATGAGTTCTCATACTAGCTCCGCCCACCTTTTTGCAAACTCCGCCCGCTTCAAAGTTTCAAGTTTTCTTCTGCATCATCTTACAGCTTTTCTCCTCGTTATAGAGCATGTTTGAACGAAGTTATGAATTTTTTATATCAGCTCCGCCCCTCTTGGTGTTAACCCCGCTCACTTCGAAAATTCGGCAACATTTCTTCTAAAACCTTCAACATTTTTTTCCGCATTGTAGAACATTTTGAACGGAGTTATACATTTTTGTTTGAAACTACTTTCCATTTGAGTTCGCGCCCCGCCCATCGTAGGTGGTGCTTCGCAATGTTGAGGCATGCCAAGCACATCATTAAGAACATAGTAATGATTTTTCTCGGAAACTTCAAATGATCGTCTTTCGAGAGATGTTAGCAGTGCTTCATTCCACTTCAAGACTTCAGATACAAATTACGCCTCTTCAAATACCATTTGGAAGGGCAACCACCCCATCTAACACCATGATAGTGAAAGTTTTATCTGACTGATGCTGTTTCTGTTCCGAGGTTTACTCTACATAAAAACTATAAAACCCCTGTCTTAGTGCGTGAAAGAAAGAGCAGTCCAATCCATGCTCCAAGGCAGCCATCATTCAGGGTCACTTTGCTTCAACAAGAGTTTCATATGAAGATTCTGTCATCGAAACATCGACGACGATCACTGACATGTTGAATATCTCAGCAGTGCAAGGAAGACAGATAATTTACGACTAATGAAAGGTTCCTCTTTCTCTGGGTGCTGAGCTGAGGTGAGATACATCATCATATAATCGCAACAGTTGTACATAAGTGCGATCCAACGTCCGAGTCATGGAGCTACGAAGAGAAACGATAATTAAAGATATAGAAGGGGATAGCAGCACTGCTAGTACAAGTCCTTTTGGCTCAGTCAATTTAAAAATCCAATTTCACTTGCTCCTGGTTTCGAAAAACAATGGGGGTTATCTGAGTTTGGCTTCGATTTTCCATCAGCAGCGTCTTACNTACTGTTTGCCCTTTATATGAGAATGAATAGATGCAGCTGCTGAGAATGCTACTCTGCCATTTCACTCTTCCTAAAAGTCACTGCTATTTCGTCAATGAAGCACTCTCTGTACAGTGCTAGGTTCCGACACGATAAAGCCAGAACACCGTGTCCATTCGTCAAAACTGCTTGTCACATGCTGGCATGAAGGTCCACTTCGTGAAAATAATATCATGAGACTGTGCTGTTGTTGTGTTGTGAACAGAAGATGTTGCTAAATTCCGCAGAATCAGCCCAGTGTCTATTAGCCATGAACTCTTCACAAAAGTCATTCTTGAGAGAGTGACAGAATTCTGGTTGAAGAAAAGCCATGGGCACAGCCAGGGTTGCGGAGAGTTCTAGTACATTCCAGACAGTGAAAGAGTCAATTATGTATCTGAGAGCATAAGATGCTGCTAATGTCTTAAGTTCATCTATTCAAAACAAGCTTCTGAAACTGATGGGGTAGGGCCCTAGGCGTTATCCGAGCTCTTGGCAACTACGTACAAATCGGTACAAAAAGTTTGGGGTGCTCTCTGACCTTTAAACGAATTTTGAAGTGTTGAGCTTCATTATTTAAATTTCAGTACTCTACGAGGAAGTTGTCGTTAATTTTCGGAGAGGGTACCGACAAGGCAAGACTACCTTGGAAAAACTTTGGTTGTCACAATCGGAAATTCTATGCGCCAGTTAGAATTGAAGACAACATCGTGTTTACTACAGGAAAATAAAGCAGGAGGAACGAATCCTGACTGAAACCTACAGCTTTGTAAAAAATCGACCCGCAGTTAAACCTAATGAAGAATTTGTAAGAAACCAACAGATTTCAAATAACCCTTTTGCGTTTGAGAAAGTGAATTCGCCTGAATTTATTTCAGTTATTCGTAAACGCAGCGTATTTCCGTGGTAAACAGTACGATGACGGAAAACAGTCATGACATCGACCTAACAAAGCACCAACTCCAGTTATGCTAACTGGACAAGGAATCGAACATGGTGAGCAAATTAGATGCAATCCTGAGCAGGAAGGATATCAACTGTCACCACTTCAATTAAACACTTGGGGTAGCATACTAGGTCAAACATTGAATTTTGTTTGATCACTGTTCGGTTCATAGGTGCAATCACTATAACTGAAACAATTATAGTGGACCGGATCAGAACACCTGCCTGCACAGCAGGGATACAATCAGTTTTCAAAGACCGCCTCAAGCCGCTTACAGTACGAAGATTTCCACAAAATTCAAAGCAAAATTCATTTGGACTGGAGGAATATGTAGAGTAGGCGAACAGCACGCGACTTCAAAGCCAAATTTTAAACTTTTTTGCTGCTTTCTATCCCTCCACATATGAACCGCGGACGATTCAACATTGTTCAGACAGAATGAGTGTGCAATTAGCGTCACTTGAAGCACTTCTCACAAGCTTAATTCAGAAGAGAGTACGCATTCCCGAAGTCGGTGAACGTCAACGAAGCTTAGGGTCAGTGTCGCAGACTCCAAAAACCATTGAGGCGGGACAGGTTTGTTTTGACCGTTGGATAGACGGGGTTGCAGATCGGATCCTCCAATCAAAAAGACACCAGAACTGCCGCCAGAGCAATGGTCAGACTATGCAGTATAGCCCAACTGAGTGCGGTGGCTCGCAGCGAGGACAAATGGGGTTTTTACTGGCCGTGCGAGCAAGACAATGGCCAACAGTTATCAGGTTGGCTCATGGGTCCTGCAACACCTCGGTTGTTATTCCTGGAAGTGTATCACATTACAATACACAAACATTATAGTGATGGCCATGAAAAAATGATCCGCTTTGTATCAAATTGAGCCAACGTTTCGCTAGCTGCTTACCAGGAAAGGGTTTCATCTCTAAGTAGCGACCCAAGTACATCGATAGGGTTGGAAGGTTATTAACAAATTTGGAAATTTGAACTGCAAAATGAGTCTACCAAAAACGTTGTGCGTGCACTACAGATATATGGTATACAGTCGACGTACGCCCTCACAGGATTTCGTGAAAGGGGATATCTCCAGAGTCAGGTTGTAGTCATAATCGCAAAACACAAGGGCATGCTTATGTATCTTCCTAAAAGACAGGTTCGGGGACGGTCTACTACAATCTTAATATAACGAAACCTTTCCAAGTAGCCTTACGAAAGATTCTGTGAGTGGATCAAACGTAAATGGATTTAAAGCTTCTCAGCTGAGAATGACACTCGATCTCCTCGCATGTTGCACGCAAGCGTCCTCTTCCATTTCCTTTCGGCCGTTCTTGAGTTCTGCTTCCTAAAACTCTAAACTAGGGCTGTAAACTCTACCCCTCTCCTCTTCTCCTCTTCTCACCAAGGACCATACGGAGGAGTGAAGTGGGTTGAAATCTGAGAAGCAGAATGGTCATTATTCTTTGCTGATGAAGTCGGGCAGCTAGTGTCGGCACCACTCCCATTGAGCTCGACTCTGTGAGCCGGAGTACCGTCCTGCTGCAAGGACTTCTAGCCGTCTCAGGGAGCGGAGATAGATTAGTCCCTCATTACGTCATTCAGTATGCGTTTTCTCTAAATCTTCACGCGGGAAGCGACGAAACCACGAGCATCTTACCCTTGCTAGTGACTCCCTCAATAAATATCAGCACTTTTTTTCGTGAGTAATTGCACGTTCGATGTTTATAGCCAGAACGTTAACGTTGTATCTGTAGAGGATTGTTTTTTTGAACATTTTTTTGAGCTAGAAAAAACGATGCACGGATGCGTGTCTCAACTTAAGCGAGTCAACAACATTCTGCACTTTTCCACCCTACACTGTCTGTTGAGGCCGGAAATGGAGTGAGATTTCTTCTCACGATAAGAATGGCAATGAAGCGTGTTTGACATTCTGACATCTCGACAACTACGACAAGTCGCGCCCGTTGATTTCTTTCTAATCTGTTATACAAGCTCACGATCGATTCGCAGACGGGCCATTTTAATAGTCCTATTTTCAAAAACATCAGCCTTTCTGGCTCTTCCTGGTTTGTCTCCGGTTGAATCTTCTCCTCTATATCGTTCAATAGCCTCCTATCTGTATATATATTATAAAAATCACCGAGAATTTCATGATGCCCTTCCATCTCTCGCACGCCAATGATTGCAAGGGGCATTGCATGAGCCTCCTCCATCTGAAATATATTGGGAGTTTCACTTCAGTAACCATGTATTCTACAGAAGAGCCTTTTTACGCCAATAAATGACAGCGGGTGAAGTGAACTCAATAAATTACTTCTAACTCAAAAGTTTCTGAATCTTGGCGCCCATAATTTTGAGACAGCCTGTATATATGTGTATAGGTATATATGTATGTAGATATATAAGTATATAGAGTAGATATAAAAGGATTCAGAAGCGTATGCTTATGCCTTAGAACGGGTGCAAGTTTGACTTGTGCAAGGGCAATCCATGATTTGCAAGCAAAATGCAAAAATAATGTCGTTGCCAGCTTCAGGGTCACGTTGACAGGCTGGCTGATGAAGAAACCCGGTTGGAACAAATATATCTACAGTCTCAAAAGCAACCAGACCTCAAGCTAGACTGCCACGCGGAAGTGGCCCACAGGACCCTCGGCCGAGTCCTGCGGACAGTATACAAGAGCCAGCAAAGAGCCAATCCAGCCGAAAAACTCAGTCTGAATTGGGATTCCAAACGAGAGATCGTTTCTGAGAAGTTCTGGAAGGTTGCTGACCCAGTGAGGCACATAAACATCCAAGTCCTGTGCCTTTGAGAAGCATGCTGGGAAGGTACAAAGGCCAGAGCTGAAGAGTGTGTTAAGCTTTATCATAGCGGTGGAGACACCAAACGAAATGGTGTTTATATAAAAGCCTTCGAAAACCCAGCATCTGCTGTCAGGAGGGTTGGCGCTCGAATCACGGCTGTGAGGATAGACGCAGGAGAGAGGTAGACGACAATATTATCTATATCCTACGCACCATAAGCCGGTTATTTTGAGTCCAAAAAAGTTGCCTTAACTGAGCCTTGACGATTCCATCAGATCAATTGCGAAACTATCTTAACATAGCAAGTGATCCGATCTGAATGGTGGGTACGTTGGCAGTGAACGAAGGGCATAGGAAATTTACGGCGAGGGAGGGGAGCGATGGAGGAATAGGAGTCACGCCACAGTCCTCAACGTAGGAGTCTGCAGAACACCCTTCGCTAAAAGGCTAACCCAGAAAATCACCAAGAGCAGTGGAGGGCAACAATCGAAACGGAAGTAGTTCATGTGTTCGTGAGAATGTCATCGCTCAAAACTGTCAGGGACTTTAAAGTAATGAGAGGCGGATATCTGACTCCGCAGCAGAACTTTCCTGGCAGACACAGCCTACGAGCTTCCCAAGAGTTCCAGGACAAAAGCCGAGGATCGGGTGGTGGAAGCTGCATCGAGCCGTAAAAGGAGACTTCCGAGGATAATTTCAAAATCTGGCCTCCCAGATCCGGTAGGATTGATCCAGCAGACCTGTAGCAACACTGTGAAAGTGTGTGCAGGAAGCTGATGTCCAACAAAGTGAGGGGCAAAGGAAAGCGCCTGCAAGCGCTAACAAAAGACACGAACTTCAGAGGACCTAGCTGCTTACAGATGTTGCAAGAGCTCGTCGAGGCTAGGGAAAGGAATACGGAAGGACGAGAGGCTCGATGGTTAGCAAAGAGAGAAATCGTCTCCCATCTGGCTAAAACACGGCATCAGCCTAGTCAAGACGTCGGAGCAGTGAGGCTCGTAAAAGTTAGCAACGGTGCAATACCGTGGGAAGCTGATTATCCCAAAAATCCCAAACGTAGGCGGAAAGACCACTTCGACAGGGATTTTAACAAATAATGATTACATCGTGAAAACAGATTTCAGGTAGAGCTAACGGCTAGCCCTAATACACTCTGAACAGGGGATGAGGTACGACGAGCAATAGTGAAGAGGAATATTGATAGAGGCGTACGTAGACCACTCGTACAATTCGCTGCACATACTGAGGGGTTGTATGAGCCATTAGTCGACTGACCCGAGGTCGAGAGAATTATTCCCTCCTGAAGGTCGGCACGAACAAGTTCAGCTTTGTGCAGAAAAGGTTCACAACGATGCCGCCTTTTTGGCCAGAAAGTGATGGAGAAGTGTTGAAAAAGGCGAGGGTCCTGCCAACAATTGTTCTCGATGTGGAAAAATTTTTTGATCGACTATGCCACATTGAAAAGCGTTCCATGAATGAACTGCTCTTTAGCACCTCACTTCTCCGTCAGTGAAATGTAAGATAGATCGGAGATTGTTATACGCTCCCCTTACGACCTAAAAAACAGTATCCGTCACGGTTGGGGTACAACGAGGAACAGCTCTGAGCCCGCTCCTCTTCCTGCTTACAACGGAAATCTCACAAAAGAATCACGGTTGAACCAGCGAGGAGCATCGTCTAAGCTGATGACATGTCTCTGAGAGCGGTAAGCAGTGAAGAACTCTAGTGGAAACGGAGACGGCTGACAAGAATAGTGGACATTGCGGGCTAAGGCCAGAGAGAAGAAGAATAATTATATATACAGGGTGCGCCATAAACGTGGCAACAAAAAATTGGCCCCCAGAAACCGCAGTTTATATTTATGCATGATCAATTCTCGTGAGTTATTTACTATGCATTGCATCTACAAAACAAACACACGGTCATCTTATATAGAAGTCTCCTATACTAATCATAGCTCGAAGACGCTTCGGCTACTCATCACGGTGACACGCAGAGTTACTTGAGGGACTGCAGCCCAAGCTTTTTTCGTTAATTTTTTGGGCTCAGCAACAATTGTGCGTTTCGAGGCTTTCGTAGACCCTCCTTTCAGAGAACCCTTTCTAAAATAATTCGTAATAAGTTTTGTACTTTTCTACCAAAATTTGCAATATCGCTGTGATGGTATAGATTCTAGCCTAAACCATCATAAAGGAGGAAAAGTGACTACAAGAGGAGATCTGACTCTCCTCAGCAGCTTCAGCCCTCGTAGTGTAGACATATAAGTATAGCCTGGGATCTCAACATTTGTTCCATGCTGAACACCCTTTAGTCAGGAAAAAGTGTGTCGAAGCACGTGCCGCACGCATGTAGCGCACGGCATTTTTATTTTCTCTTCGACTTTTTTTCGTCAAAAAGCCTAAAAGGGATCCGAATTCTATCTGTATACAACCGTACGTACTCGGGTTACACTCTTCTCATCGGAGTAGAACATACAAGCCAGTCAGCAGCCATTTTTCTCGCGTTTCTGCAGGTTCCGCAGTGTACTCCTTCCAAAGCAGCTCTATCCGGACAGGAGGTCGTATTTGAGACAAGATGACAGTTTTGAGGTTTGTCGTTGACCTGTCTACGCATCGCGATTCATGGGATTGTCATGTGGAAATGTTGAAATGAGGAGCGATCCCGGAAAAGGATTCACCAAATGCGCCCACAGACGGAACGATTGGTGGAAATCAGCGAGGCTATACCGTTTTTCGAATTCGACGATTTGAAAGCACCAAAGAAGATATGTGGGCTAAGGTATATCATGAACATAAAAGAAGGTGAAGATTTGAAGAAACATACCCAACAAGGGAATTGCGGACGTCCGAAGTTTTAACCATATTTATGGCGCGCCCTGTATATATGTATATATACAGTAGTGCTCAAGTCTTCGGTGAAATGGTTCTTCAGCCGTGCTTTTCATACGTAACCCTTTCCTACTGGATCTAATAATGCGAAATTTCTATGTTAGGAGAGTGGGTTTATTGTGAATATTTACCACTATTAACCTGCCACCTGATCATGTTCCAGACGTTACAAAGGGCATGAAAATAAAATCGACTGAAAATACAGATGATGGTCCTTCTAGAATCTCTTTCATTTTTGTCATGTCCGAAGTGTACGAGCGGTAACGGCGAATAGAATAGATGAGAATAACGCACATAAGGTGCGAATGAGTGCAGACGTCAACAACTTTACTTTTAGCAAAGTCTGCTACCGCAACAAACACCTTGCTCTATCTGTGAATGTTACAGCTTTGCAGTCAAATAGTGTTGGGTAAGGTGAAATATGCTCTAGTTAAACATATCCAAATTTCGCGCCATTTGGTCCACTAACAAAAAAGTTATGAAAGAAAGAGCGTCAAAGCGTTTCACCGAAGACTTTTGAGCGCTACTGTATATGTACGTATACATACATATATGTTATATAGTAGCGCTCGCATCTTTTGGCAAATGCCTTTGACGTCGTACTTATCATTCGTAACCCCTTTTCTACTGGATCTAATCATGCCAAATTTCAATATGTATAGCATGGGAGTATTGTTGACATTGACCGCTATTATTCTACAATCTGATCGGTTCAGCATATCCCATACTGCTTCGACTCAAAATCAACTGGATATATGGAGATTGGTTCTACTGGGAGCTCTTCCCTTTTTGCCACGTCTGAGGTGTTCGAGCGCTGTGCCGAACACAGCGAAGGGGGGAAAAAGGCAAATAAGGTGCGAATAATTGCAGACGTTGCCAACCTTGCTTTCGGCGGAGTCTACTACCACAACAAGTATTGCTCCTAGTTATGTGAATATTGCTGCTTTGCAGTCAAATAGTGTTGAATAGTGAGAAATATGTGTGGTTATATATGAATATATATATATCAAAATTTCGTGCGATTAGATCCATTAAGAAAGGAAACACGAACGATATAGTGTTTGGCTTCGAAGACTTCTGAGCGGTGCTGTACAAAAATAAAAATGTAGAGGGTGCTATGGGCGCCGACGTTCAGAAACTTACAAGGTAGAAGTAATTCAGTAAAGTAATTCATTTCAACCGCTATAAATTAATCGCATAAGTAGGTTTTCTTGCAATGTGCATGGTTACTGTAGTGAAACTCCCAATATCTCTTAGATGGCGGAGGCTCATTCAATGCAACTTGCAGTCAGTGGCATGCGAGAGGCGGGTGGGCATTATGAAATTTCTTGTGATTCCTATAATATCCGTACAGAAGGCTATTGAACGGTGTAGAAAAGAAAATTCAAATAAAGACAAACAAGGAAGGGATAGGAAGGTCAAGGATTCTTAAGATAGCACTATTAAAATGATACGTTTTCGAGTCGAGCGTGATTCTAAGTGACCCATCAAAACGGCGGCAAAGGAGCACGACTTATAGCCTTCATTGTCGGTCATGTTGCAAGTATGCCGCTCCATTTCTGATCACAACAGACAGTGCAGGGCAAATAATGCGGGAAGTTGCTAACTCACTTGACTGGAGACACGTAACTCTTCATGGTTCTCTCTAACCGAAAAAAAAATTCACGAGAAAAAAATTCCTCAGCGAGTAAAACGATCAGGATCTGACTATGGGAGTCGAACGGGCAATCTCTGGAAAACTTTGCTTTAGTAACAGCTAAGTGACGTTTTGAGCAATGAAGTGACCAAACAATGGAGTTGTGGACATCCACCAGCTAACCCTGTATATATGTTTCATCTTGTTCTCAAATGGTAGCGATGAATAGTGTCGACTGATCGATTATCAAACAACTTCGCTGAAAGAAAAATGTAATCCTGTTTCCTTCATAACCCAATGATTTAATTTTGTTTCCTCAAAATAGGTAAGCTATGAGTACACGGTCAGAGGCACAAGAATTACTTATTAGTCGGCATCGATTGGTCAACATTGATCGATAACTCTGCAGTATAAGTCCTATCATTTTCCACCTGTTACCAGAAATCTAGAACGCTCCAACTCTGAGAAGGGGACATCCACGGATTTCCAGATAGATCAACATATGCTCAGAGAAAACTTGAAAAATTACACACTACACTGGTAATTGTTCTTCCTTTTCAGCGTTTGCTCCGCTTGAAAACGGGCTCTAGTTTTTTGTGTACTGACGCCACTTCTCCCAATTGAATGCTGGATAGGGATAAAGGCCAACTGATTCTTAGCGCTCATGCAAGGGGTCAGGGAAGTGTTCTGGGACACCCCTAAGGCTGTTTTTTGGGTTTGTCGGAGCTGAGTCCGATCCTACATTGTCTTGGCCAGTGCGTAAGAACATATCCATCTCCGCACCATCTGAGGCGAGATTCGAGCATATCGTCATCGATAGAGGCTAATTCGTAACGCTCCCTTATTGCATCGTTGCGAATATGGTCCAACGCTTGACCGCGGTCGTCCATCGTAGCATTTTCCTTTCCAATGCTCCGAGGCGTGCTTCTATTCCTTTTATCCCAAGCCAGCATTTCGCACCGTAAGCCGCGGCTGGTCGTAAGACGTTTTTCAAATCTATGAATCGGGTCAATCTGGTATTCTATCGCAGATAGCGCCTGCCATTCAGCGACTCTAGACCAAGACGCGCTCATACGCAAGTCAAGTGGCCAGATTACCGTCAGACGCGATTTCTGATCGTAGATACTCGACGACATGTGTTAGCGTAAGCCCAGTGTTGCCCATCGTAAGCCCCATTTGATATCACCTACCTCACTTGACTCTGTGGTCTACTCGTGTTTTTGGTATTCAGTCGATGTCACAACATCACGACACGGTCAAGTAGAGCTTGTATCTGTCGCTCGAGTTCATTGTTGTCTTAACACGCGCATATTACGTCGTTGGAGTGAAGAAATGTTAAATACGCTGACTCCGAAGATCTCGTGTAATAGCATTCATGACGACTATGATCAGTAGTGAGAAAAGAGCAGAGGCTTGGTGTACCTTGATTGACACCGACTCGCGACTCGATAGGAATTAGAAATTACAAAGGAGTATTAACTGCTCTACTTTTTGGATTCAAGCAGAGGTGCGGTGCGCTCCTTCTGAATAAGTTACACAAGAACCCCATACTGTCGTAAGTTTCATTATATAATTTCACACGGAACGTAATTGAAGGGCCTTTCCTAGGCTTATAAAAGCAGGACGCAGTGCTTCTAGTTTCTCGCGACTTTTTTCTAGCAAGTGACAGCAGTTTATATTGCATCGGGGGTGCAACAACCGATGACAAAGCCACATCGACTCCTAGAGGATCTCGAATACGGATGCTCTCAGTCGCTTTTTTTGCGCCTTGGAATTGGTGTATTACCATTGATTGAAAAACTCTAATATGCTACCGGATTCCTGAACGCGATTTTCAACATCAGCTGCCAAGTCGTCGAGACCACTTGCCTCCAGGACGTCATCTTCTTCAGAACTATTTCCGTTCTACCACTGTCAATTGTATAGGACCGTGAACTGACAGCAGGCAAGGTATGGGCGGATGGGCAAATTCTATTGTGAAACACTCTAAAAGTAGTACTGCTATGGTGTTATAGCTCACCTGCGGTGCGTCAGAAGGTCGCCGTTTTCATCATTCAGGTGTCAAAAATGTCTCAATATCCTCGGTCAGGCGATAACGGCATTTGGCAAGTTGTGATATATCCTACACCGGCGCTCCTTTCAATTTTTTCGCTGTATCAGCACAGGGTGAGCTACAAATATGGTAACTATACGGAGATCCGCAATTTCTTGTTTGGAGGGGTAACTTGTATCTGCATCTCTCTCAAGTTTATCATAAACCTTAGCTACTTTGATGCTTTTGATTTGCCGCTGTTCAAAAAACTGTGAAGCCTCGCAATCATCCCGCAGCCGTTCCGTCCATGCGCTCGTTCGATGAGTCATTTCCAGAATCTCTCCCGTTTCAACATTTCTCGCATGACAGTCTCTTGTATCGCGATGAAAGAACAAGTCAACGGTTAACCTCAGGACGGTCGTCTTGTCTGGACAAAAGTGCTTGGAAATGATTACGCTGCCAAAGCAGCAGAAACACAACACGAGGAAAATGACTACCGAATTGAATGCACGTTCTACTTCAATGACGATAGTCTCTTCATAGCGAATGTAATTGTACTCAATAGGTTACAGAAGCCTTATAAATTTTTGACAAGTTTGAGAAAAAGAATAAATGCCATGTCCTAGTCGCACGCGGCACGCAATTTGGCACAATTTTTTTACGAAAAGGTGTTCAGCGTAAAAGGAGCGTTCAGATTTCAAAGTACATATACTATATACATAGTACATAGTCATATACTATACTATAGTATAGTTCTCACTACAAGTAGCGAGGAAGTTGAGAAGGATCAGATTTTTTTCGCAGTCATTTCCCTTTTTTATGATTGTTTGCAGGGTGGAGGTGGCGTAGTGGCAAGTGGCACACTATCTCACACGCATGACCAGGGTTTCGAGCCCCGGATCGATGCCCGCCTAGGCCAACCAAGCCTCCCATCCCTCCGAGATCGGTTTATTGGTACCGGACTCGTCTGGGAGGATAAAAGCACTGACTTGTACATCGGCTGGCCACAGCAAGTCATTGTGTAGGATACATACACTCATTACGCCTTGACGACTCTGAATGGAAGTCGAGTGCGGGAGCTATGGGATTAATTAAAGCAAAAACTTTATTTTACTCTAAATTAATGATAGTTTGCGTCGGAATCTGCGCCAGCAGAGAGGTATTGCATATTTGTTGTCGAGAAAAGTGTAATGGTTGAACGCCTTCATGAGGACACTTCTGAGGAGGTGCATCTAAGGTCAAAGATCATTTCAGGGATACGGCTCGGAAAGATCCGCGGACTTGCTCACGAGGAAAAAAACAGACTCGTGCTGAGGAGATATTCGCAATGTCATCACTGCTTCCTATTGACATACAAATTTTCCAGCCCTCGATCCAATGAATCTGTGGCGTGTTATTTCACTGTAGAGGGAAAAATGCGAATCAAAAAAAGACCATTGCTCTTGCTTCTTAGAAATTGGTGGAAAAGCAAAGGATCGGGTCTCCCAAGAAATTCTGCGTGCTGCCGTCGGTGAGTAGCTGAAGCGTCTTCGAGTCATAACTAGTACAGGAGACGGTATATCCAGTTACTGTGCGTTCATTTTGCTGATGCGACAAAAACACTATGTATCAGTATGCATTGCAGTTCCTGTATAAGAAATATTCTGTTGAAAATTCATTACCATATTTATTTTGGCGCATTCTGTATAGTGAGTGGCTTTTGAAAAAGCTGCGGCTTTCCTTGCCGCTCTCAATGCTTCACGATAGTCCTGCACGGCATTAGTCGTTGTGTAAATGAGTTTTTTCATGGTAAAGCCCCTCCTTCTCGCGTACCTTTTCTCTGGCGCTATCCGTCTGCAAGCATGCTTGCCTATCAATATTCCTCCTACCAAACTTTACCTCATTCAGCTCAGAGCGGGCAGTCGAGTTATAACGTCGGCAGCACCTTCTCAAGTTTCCTCGAAAGTCGTGAGAGAGGAAAGCTGGGTCTGAGAGATATAGCCTCCTCCTCTTCTTTTAATCGCCACTACACGATTCCTGAGGCTCACTCCTCTCAACATGTTTCTGTTTTGTTGGCGCGATTTTAGGCGTGCAAATCAGTGGCCGATGTGCGTGCCGACCGTCTTATATGGCACAGCCTCCGCAAAAGTCACGAGCCTTTGATCGCATTGCCTAACGAGTACAAAGATTATTTGTGTTCTGGTTCTGTCGCTGTGGAAGGTTAGAGACAAGAGCCACTTTTCTTTTGTCAATCTTTTTCTTTTTCTTCTTTTCAATCTTTTTGTTGATGATGGTGAGGACACGCGAGTCAGCGTGTTCGAGGGTTCGCTTTAAATCGGCATCATGTGGCCCAAATCCGAACCACCATCCCCAGTGCCAACAGGCCCTTTCAGGTCACCTTCATCAGCAATAGCTTCCTGTGGCGGCACTCAGTCATCTTCCAATCGGTAAAAGTCCAGAACTTTTCCTCTATTTGTTCAATAAAAACCGGAATTAAACGACTCCAAATCCAGATACCACGAAACATGGGCTTGAGTCCTAAACGTTCTGTGAAACAAGAGCAGTAGATCGAGAAGGCAAGGGTTTTTTACCAACAGAAATGAACATCCGAACAATGCGCAAGCTCTTTCAGTGCAGTTTCGTACGAAAAATGTCTCCAAAGTATCAATACAAAATTCTGAAAGGACGCTCAAGCAAGGTAGAATTAATTATGTACATGGAACTGACTGCAACAATTCATAATGAACTTTTTGCAGTATATATTGAAAATGTAATCCTTAAATTGATGTGAAAAGTTCATGGTTATATGATGCCCGCACATGCCATCAAGTGAAAAGTTTGTCAAATGAAGAGAGCAACAGAAGCTATAAACTCAGACCTACATAGAAAATCGGAACAAATATAGGAAAAAGTTTAACATCACGGTACGGAATTCTATTATTTATTGGTGCAAAATAAACAAATTCACTCATTAGTTCGCGAACATAAGCTCTGTAATCATGCACAGATGAACAATATTCCGCTTTGCCCCACATTTCACATTTAACCTGCGGGAAAGAATAAATCTCCAAATAATAGTGAAGAAAATTCTCAATTTTTGAACACAGTTTTCTTCAAAGTGCAGAGCCACCTCAATCGTACAAACTTTCGCACACTCAAGGTGGAACGACGGGCATCATAAGTATAGAACGTACCCTGTCAGCATAATGGCATGATCCCAGTCGCGAGTGCCAAGATTGCGCTGGAAACGGCAGAAACGGTCGAGGTACATTTGAGCATTACCGTGATTATGAGCACTCCCGGCAATCGAACTCTAAAAAGGTATTTCTATAAATGTACCGATTGTCTTCCTTTCTCATCAACAGCTATTTAATCACTGGTTGATTTGTGAGCACTTCATATCGAATCACTCTGAATGTCAGTGGCGGTGATGCTGACGGTTGGTAGTACATGATTTGGATGTTATTTAGTAATGTGAGCATGTAGTCTTGAAGTTTAGTGTGTGCCTGACCGCCATACTTGCTGCTGAAGTGCCTCCATAATGTCTCGTCAACAAAAACAGCTAGCTCAACCTGCAATCAATACGATTACGGTTGACCGATAAGGAAAGAAGTGATCGAAGAAGATGAGTTCAAGTCCGTTTAAATAAATAGCTACCACGAGATCGCTCATCTGCTGTAAGCGTTGTCCCGTGACAAAAACGTCTTCGAAAATCGCAGAGTCGTCTTCCATTAATTGTTCTTCAGTAATAGTATTGTCCAAACCGCAGAAATCAGTACCTTTGGAGAGGATTTCTCTTTTGAAAACGACGTGAACTCCGTTTTCTACAAGGTTTTGTTGCATATCGTTGTCAATTTATATGACATAATTAGATTTACCGACAGCAAATAACTCAACGCTTACCATTCAGGAAAGCTCTTTTGGCTCGATGGGCGTGCTTGTCAGGAAACGGTTGGATGATATGGACGCCACTGTGGTCAATCAACGTACCTCTCTAAATATAAACAACCGTGTTGAACAGTTCAAATGCCACTGAGCCTTCACCATATCCTGATCAGAAGATATTCCTATTTTTACATAGTAAACTTCCTTGTTTCCTAGAGTAATATAAGAGTGATGGTTGAAGAAGACTCTAGATCATCTGAGCAATCCAAAGTTGTGAAAGAGATGAGCAGACCAGCACTACTTGAAACGACTACTTCTATTCACGATTTCAAAAAGTAATAAAGCAGACGAAACGGCTCTCAGTTCGTGATTACTTATACTAAAGAAGTCTTCTATAGGTAAAGTGCAGAGCTTTTGTATGCTCTCTCCTCTCAGTGCTTTGGAAAAAAGCTTTCATAGTTATTTCTAATTTGCTATATGCCAGATTTATTCTAAGTAATAGGGGAGAGATAGAAGATGTGAAAGTGAGCTCTTGAGCTATCCGGCACGCACTCCCTTCTTGAGTCATCCTTCTACGTAGCTTTACTGTTGAAAACTCGACGTATGTTGTGAAATGGGTTGGGCAACCTAATTTCGAGCAAAAAGAATAGTTCTACACTCAATCTCGTTGCTCTCGACTTGAGCAAACGAATGCTTTTTGATACGTATGGGAGACAAGCTCTATAGGAAATTAACAGCAGAGAATGAGTATAACGATCGCATGTATTGATTCCGACTAGAAAGACAAGGAACGTCCAGGCCAGTCAAAAAACTTTCTGGACACGCACTGCTGGATGGAAAATCAGCCCAAATACAAACAGAGCTTGGAATGGAGCTAAACCCCAATCGTGCAACTACCTCCAGATGCTTGCATGCAATGGCAAAAGGTTCAGAGGCTTGGGAAATGGGTCCTTCATCTTGTTTGGAAAGCAACTCCTCGAAACAATGGTAGAGGCATGCAGAAAGAATTTAAAAGAGGATGGAAAGACCCATTTTTTTTTACTGAACTGCGACCCGGCTAGACGGTGAATCCACTGGGATAATTCAAAAGGAGGTACAGCTTATGGAGATTCAGGCCACACAACGAATTTACAGCCAACGCGGAATACTGTCAGAAGGTTATCTTGTCTAATTCCAGGATCAGAATGGTATTGTGTACAAGGACAAAGTAAATGTAGTTGAAAAGGTCATTGCTGTTGTTAAGGGAAGGTAGGGACAACTTGTTCAGTGCTTCAATAGTGCTTTGATAGAAAAGCGGAAGCTGGCAGCGAGAAATATCATCGAAAACTCTAGAGCCCATGTTTCCAGAAAAATGTAAAAAAAAAGTCGTACACGTTCAAATGCTCCGCAATGTAAGTGACTGCAATAAACTCTGATTAAAGAAAATTCGTATCTGTGTTGGGAACGGTTTTGAACAATGACTTGTAGATAATCCACAACGACCGCAAGACGTTGCTGAACGCGGGAAAAAACTTCTTCAAGCTGTCCTATTACTTCATGTCTTAGCAACTTTCTCATATTACGAGTCAAAAAAGTGCCAGGTTTTTATTTCCAAAAGGAGGGGGGGGGGGGGGGGTAAAAATCGTTAGTCCTTTTCAAAGAAAATGTATAGTTAATTTGGTAGGTAATAATTCGCTGAAGCAAGACCTGATAAAAGTGCAAGGCGAAGAATGATGGTAGGTGAAGTTTAGTCTAAATATAGTCTATCCTCTGTGCACTATAGGAACGTTCTCCGTGTTGAAGTAGAACTTTCTTCATTTTGAAATGTATTTCGCGACCCCAGCCACGAGCCATTGTATATATAAGCGTAACGTTTACTTTTTGATTACGTCAAGAAACTCTTCAAACATCCAAAAAACTGTAAGGAACCTTTTTGAGGGGAGATCTGGTTGGCTCCGGTCCTCGATTGACATTCGAGCACATTGCTTTTCTGCCACGATATACGTAGAATATCCGTAGCTCGAGGGTGAATATTGCACTCTAAGACGCGCCTTCTCTTGTATTTCTCCAATTAGTCGTCATGTGGTAATCATATATTGCTTTTGAAGCGTTCTGAGCTGATGGACTGCAGGTCTTCAGTTCTGTTGAAACAGCGAATCTTCCTAACAATTTATCTGGCGTGGCGGTATTCCTATTCCAATCCCCAAGACAGAAAGCAGAGGATTGAAATCCCCCACTAGAGATACAAATCTGCCTCTCGACAGGGCGCAATTTTGCGATCGGATGCGGCAAGCCAGGCGCGTTATCAAAAAAGATGAACCCACAACAACTGACTCGAGCTTTCTTGCAGATTCTTGAATAAATGACCCGATATTCGGATACGACTTCCTTTTGCGACAAAAAACAAGTCTACCTTCGTGGCTGTAGTTCGTCCTGAAGGATATGCTATACCATAATATTATATATATGCTCTTTATTCGAGACCCTGCTCTTTAGCAATTAAGCGGCGGAAGTGTTGTAGGGGTAAGTGGCGTTCACACTCACATGGTCCCGAGTTTGAATCCAGGCTCGATATCCACTTAGGCCAACTAAGCCTTCCACCCTCCAGGGTCGATTAATTTGTACAAGGCTTGACTGGGAAGATAGAAGCACTGACTTCAACATCCGCTAGCCACCGCAAGTCATAGGTCACATACACATTCACTCCGCCACTACGATTCTGACTGGACTTCAAATGCGTGGGCGCATCCCTTAGACGGGATTGATTAACGCCCCAAAATATAATCATTCTATCCTTCATCATGAGGCTTGCGGTTGCTCGCTATATATCTTGAACAAATCTTCTAAGGAAGACGGCTCTGGCCCTCAGTAGGAAAGTACGGCATTCTCAGGACGGTAGAAATATTCAGTAGGAAGATTGATTATATAAAATGACGCTGTTACAAGTAGAGAGATACAAATATATGATTTCAATAACTGGCAATTCTTTTTACATGCTTGGAAGCCACTTAAAAACAGCAGTCGCCAATGTTACAATCAATATATCGTATTGATCAAAAGTCGAAAAGTGTTTCACTAAAATTCCCAAATGCACGGAGAAGCTAAGGCACACCTTTCCTCGGCTTGCTGATATTCTGTCAAGCACATTTTACCAGCACTCATACGAACAAGGTGATGAGGCGGTACTTCAGTGTCGATACCGGATAAGAGCATGGTGCCGGGAATGAACAAGGGTAGACCGGAATTCCGCTCTAAACTGAATGTTTTGCTCACAATTCTACAGCCTTATGACAGTAGTGGGTACTTTCCTTGTACGCGCAGTGGTTGCTTCCTCTGAAGATGGGGAGAGCTTCTTAACCTTCTGCTGTTGATGACATATAAACTGAGGCTCTCATCAATCTGAGCAAGTACCACTTTCAATTTCCTGATTTTATCTCTTAATCGCTTAATGCTTCGAATATTGCTTTATCCACATTAAAAACGAAATTTTCCTCATTCTTTGAAAGTATTTTGCACATGAGAAGCCAGCCTAGCCCGTAGATTTCCCACATAAAACAGTGGTCAAGGAAGTATGATGTTGTCAGTTGCTTTATCCCTGATTTAACATGCCGATATTTCACTTGTATTCGGTCGGCAAAAAAAGCCCCTCCAGCGTGCATTATGACAACAGTAATATCATTAATAATATGGGATGGATATTCTGCAGTATTGACACCATCTGTGTCTCTGAACATTATCATGAATTGCGGTTTGCGTGGTAATTCACAATGTGTAACCGACCTTAGAGTTAGCGGATGGTAAATATTCCTGAGACTGCGAATCAAGGTTCTAGAAGCATCATTCTTCTGGGTCAAAACCTCTCTCTATAACCTTTCTCTGATTGTCATCACTGACTTTGGAGCAGGGTGGCGAAAAATTTTACATCGACCTTGTACTCTCATAGAATGCTATGAGATTAGGCACACTGCGAAAGCCTGTTATTCTCGGCTGCCGTAGGTAATTTGTGCCTTTCTTACAAGGACACAAAATGGTTGCAATAGGAGTGCACCTCTCCGAAGAGGCTCGCTCAAAGTAGCAACACTTTCTAAGTGAATATCAATATCAATATCAATTAATGGTGTAACTTTATAATAAAGATGATTTCAGCTATAATGCCATGTAATAGATTCTGATTCCCTCACAGTAATAATAGTAATTTTGATCAAGAAAGCCTCTGTTATATATGTACACCGGAAGATTGAAAATTTCAACACTTGTTCTACGATTAAAGAGTTTAATATAATACAAAATGATGAACATTCTCTCAGGGAACGGATATGGTAACTATACACCCATCTTTCGTCCATCTCGTTTCACGAGGTTCTGTCTCCTCGCTTCTTCATCCTATGCCTAAGACACACGCACCTGATGACCATCTCTACGTCAACCGCTACTCTCCATATTCTACAGCTGAAGAAGAAAAGCTCGATGAGATCCAGTACTAACTTGAGGAGGTCATCCACAAAGAAAAATCCTTCTACGAATTTGTTGCTGGAGATTTCAACGCCGCGCTTGGCGGAGCACAAGAGGAAGAGTTCTGGATTGGAAAGTTTGGAATGAAGACAATAGCGAGAACGGAAACCGTCTGGCTTGACTTCTGTCCGCGACTCGCTTCTTCCATAGCAACTCTTTTTCCAGAAGAACATCGCCGCTTAACATGATATTCCCCAAACGGCACAACTCATGTTGAACTGGACTATATCTCAACAAACAGAAAGTTGTGCTCACCAGATGTCAGTGTAGTATCATCTTTCTGCAGTGGTTCTAATCATCAAATCCTTCACGCTAAGGTGAGATTCAGTCACAAGCTAGAAAAGATCTCTAAACATCGCGCAAAGAGCATGCAGTATACGACGGAGATGTTTTGAATGACGCTTTGTCCCGATTTGACTGGCAGGTCTTGGATGACCCGGCTAGAGACTACAATCGTTCGGGGTCTCCTTACTTATGGCGAACAGGCCAAGCTTCTTCGTAAGGATCCCTGCGCTCGAATTTTAGAAGCAACGATGGATCTTTTCAGCGCTAGAAGACTCTCGAGGCTTGGCCAGAACGCCGACCATCTTGAAAGGCTACAAGCAGTCACTAGCTGCAGACGAGCAATGCAACGGGACTTTCAGCTATACAGGGAGAGAAGACTACTGGAGGCACTTTGAACAGAACTAGTCTGAAAAAATGCCACCAGGATCCTCGAGACCACAGTATTCCTCTTCCGCATTTGAAGAAGGAGGTCGTAACACTCACAACATCGAGATTTGAGATGGATGACGTTACAAAGAGGTTTTACATCAGCCTGTACCGACCCACGACACACGTGCGGAGACCAAAAACCCCCACTGGCGGGACAGCACCTCGGATCCTTCCTTCGTAGGTGAGAATTGCGATTGCGAGCATGAAAAGGGACACTATTCCAGCCCCCGACAAGATCTCAGCCGACCTACTCTGTGCAGATGGCCACGAATCTCATGCGCTCCTCGCAGAACACATGACCACCTACTTCCAAAAGGATCATACCCGCCCGAACTCGCGGATGGTCATTCTACACAAGAAGGGAGACCGGGATGAACTTCGCATCTACCGCTCAGTGAGCTTATTGAGTGTGCTTCACAAGCTGATCACGAAAATCATTCTTATCCGCATATCGCGAACGTCGGATTAAGCTCAACCTGTAGAGCAGGAAAGATTCCCTGGAAATAATTCAGCTGCTCAACCACATCCAAGGGGTCGCTATCGTCATTTAAGTGTTCCGAAAATTCCAAATGCCTCTTGCTCTTACCTTTATCGACTATAAAAAAGCTTTTGAAAGCGTCAAAACGAAAGCAGTTTTGCCAGCACTGGTCAATCAAGGAGTGGAACCTCCCTACATAAGAACATCAGCTGACTGCAATAGTCGCTGCAGCACGATGGTGAAGCTGTTCCAACGACCTCTCGCCATTCTCATTGAGAAGGGTGTGCACAAGGCGACACTATTTTGTCGAGGCTTTTCACAACTGCGCTGCAGTGGGTTATAAAGTCGTTGGACTGAGACGAGAAGGGCATGCTTGTAGATGGACTGTTTCTCTTAAATATCCGATTTGCTAACGAAACTGCTCTCTTTTCGAGTAGCGTTCCGAAATTTGAGGTCATGCTAGCTGAGCTCAATAAAGCAGGAATGAAGGTAGGGCGGATCAATCGAACAAAGACACAGTTCAGAAGAAAGCTTGGGCCGACGAAGGTTTAACTGAGATCGGTCACCTATCAAGAGAGCCTCGTCTCACATTTATCTCTCGCGTCCCATGAATATGGACAATGGCATCAAGGAAGAACTGGTACGACGGTGAGAAAGCAGCGTGGGCAGTTTTCGAACTCCAATGTGGTCACCAACCATCTAACTGACCCGGAACTTCGCGCTAATCTGTTCGATTCCACAGTTCTTCCTGCGCTGTGTTACGGCTTGGAGACTTGCTTGACCAGTGCATCTACGACAAGGGCTTCGAACACAAGTCATAGAGCTCTCGAGCGATGTGTTTTGAAGTCCAGCTGACACACTCAATATGAAGTTGGACTCCGCAGCTTCGATATGCGCAGAATATCTCAAGTTTGCGATCCGGTGGAATGCACGAAAAATGCAAGACTGAGTTTGGTTGGTGTTATGATGAGAAGAGATGTAACAGATGGGCAGGAACAATAGTCGAGTGGGCTCTCGTAGGATCTTCACGATCTGAGGGTAGGCCTGCTGTAATTTAAAGGGATGTGCTTGTCATTCACGTGAAACAGCAGCGAAAGCAGCTGAACGACTCCTCACAACGCCATCTTCGTCGACTTCTTGATCTACCGTAGATGGAGATCGCGAATGACAGAAACGAATGCTTTGTCGCCGATGCTCGCACGTGTGTGAAGACAGCCGTATAAGTATAAGTCACAACAATTCTATCAAGGATAATTCCAATAACATTACCGGATTTCTTGAAGAAATTACGAAAACCTTCAGTAACAAGCAACATCACATTCTTCACATCACGTTCTTCTTTCACATTCGGATTCCGATAAATCATGTTGATCAATGCATTTTGCCTGATTCTTCGTCCAGTGACAACAAACTACTTACAAGCCTCACGAGGAGGTGAAAAGGATGATTCGTCCAGTAAAGGTGCGGAACTTGTCACGTTTTTACTTTGATTCGATTATTTGTCGCTTCGTTACTTTTTTATTCTTGCTTAGCAAGCTCGCTCGATTGTGATTCATTACTTGATTCATCCGACATTGATAGAATTCAGTCAAGGACGTTCCGCATACCACGTTAATTAGCTTGGATGCGATAAATGAATCTACAGTGGTTCATAAATGCTTATCAGAAGCTATAGGCTAACAGTATCGCTCTTGAGTTAAGTTATACTGGTATACCCAAGATTATTCTTATTATAATCAATACCTTCAGAGTTTTCAGCAAATGAGCCAACGAAAGTACCGAGGAAGCTGTGGCACTTAAGACTGACATTGGCTATCTATACGCCAAGGTTTTGAATAATACAGCAAAAGAGAAGTTGAAGGCGGATGTATGGCTCTGTGAAAAGCCCCTGGCTTCCATCGACTGATCTAGCGAATGACAAGAATTTCACAAGCACTAGGAGTTCCCTGTTCCGAAGTGCGTATACATGTGTCCTGCTCCCCTGGACGTACATAGACCGTTCAAATCGTGTAAGGGTACAGACTGTCGGATGGCAACGTCGATGTTAGGTAGCAGGACTGAACTCCTTCCACAGAGAGCGGAGCGAGCCCGAAAGTCGCTTATTTGAATCTGGGGCGTTCAAATATGGTAAGAGTTTAGGCGGCAGGATTAAGACACTGATGGTAGATGGGATAAAGTGACCGAACATAATCCTATCCGCGGTTGACGAAAGGTGAGGGGGGAGGGACGAAGAGGCGCAGTGACCGTGAAAAGAGCATAATCTGAGTAAATATAGCGAAGTAGTAAAGAACATGTCCCACTTCTCAAAACACCAATTCAATAATAGAGTGCCTTACAAATTATCGCTCATTCCTGACCGATGAGCAAGATATTTCGATCATTTCTGCATTAGTGTGAGTAAGATAACATAATATCATTGAATATGCAGGATTAAGCTTGTCGAAACCATGACGGCAAGATTGGCAAGACGGCGGCGGTATTGGGTCAGGCAACCATAAAAATCATGTAGCATTTCTTTGACTGAGTTGTAGACGAACTTAAAGGTAGGCTTCTCTTACTTTGGCTATAAGAAGGATGGGTTTGAGACGGGACAGAAGAAGAATTCCAATGAGGTCAGGGAGGATAGATGTCCGGGATGGAGGCAGTCATTGAGACTGGGGGCTCCTTCACATTGAGATGAAGCGTCGAAAACGATTCTAATCTTGGTGGTGGTAAACTCCTTGATCGCTGCCTGATGAGAGATGTAGTAGATTCTACATATAAATGTCGAGGTTGTGCTCGTCGACTTCCTTGATGATAACTTTGTCAAGGTAATCGTCGATCGTTGAAATGAAGGGCTTCCAAGGATCCAGCCCAGCGACGGAGGATTTATACTGGCTTTCGAATCGCTTGAGTGCGAGGAGCTGCTAGTCTAGTATGAGATGACTCCATGGAAATCGTACATATAGGCATCCATCAAGCTCTAACTCAGTGTCCTGAAATTGTTTCAGGATACAGTAATGTTCTTGATCGTAGGAGGAATCGAGATCATCTGCGATAATAATGACGCCTAGACGGTCGAAGCGGGAGACGGGGGTTTTGGGGGGGGGGCCTAGGCCTAATGGTTCTCTGCAAAACGAGAGAGAGAGTCTAAGGACAATCCGATGTGACGATATCTTAGACGTGGTAGATCACAATTATGATGATTCCGGTGTAACGGCGCGACTGATAGTAAGGGATTCAAGGCAGATGTCGCACGCATTCTGTTCTCTGCAAGTTGACAGAGGAACATGGGAAAGTAAGGTAATCCATGGTACAAAGGATAAGTTAGGTTTCCGCCTCTGGGTCGTCAACAAGATCTACATCTACCATACCCGATGGCTCTGTGGTACGTACTGCTTCGAATATTATCGTAGTAAGCGGGGTGTTGTGTGAAACCTTTATGCTAAGCCGGGCAACTGCACTCCATGAGAATGGACGAGGCGGAACAGTCCTTAGTGGTACAAACTTGCGTGTCGGACGGATCTTCGAGGTGTCAGATAAGATCTCTGTATTCGTCGTCTGAATTAACTGTGACGTAGACTGGTGAACCTCGATTCTGATGCCGTTCTCTCTCATTACTGCTCTTGCGATTAATGATGCTATCTCGTACTGGAGATCTAAATCGAACCGTATGGTGTTGTGCGCGCTCTGTCCTATGAGATCTTCTAACAAGGGGAGGATACTTGGTCGCAGTGGCCGCTCAAGATGAGGTGTACACCGCCGTAGGCGCTTTCGAACGATGGTATCAAGTCTATGTTCTAAATCTGCTAAACGATTCTGGGAACAAAGTTACGAGACCAATGCCTCCCCCTATTATCCAAGGTAACTAGCGGATCACCGATCAACGTAGCCGTGCGCAGCTAGTAGAACTGTAGACTGGTATGCATGACATCATGGTTCGGCTCCTTGATGCATGCTCCTCTTTTGCATTTCCATTAAATGCGTCCTAAACGCTTGGAAAACGTTTTGGGCTTAACGTTGGGCATCTGAGAATCACTCACAATTTAGGATCACTGAAAAAGGATTACAAAGGAAGTTTCTGTTTTGCCCCTCACCGGCCGAATGAGGGTGGAGCTCCATTTGAGCAAAAGAGCAATATTGATTTCTTGCTCTAAATGGGCTCTAGCGGCTTCAAGGAGAGAGGTTCTAAATGATATATCGGATCAAACGTTCTCCAGCATGTAACGGGCGAATCTTCTGATCGAAGGTGGTGCCATCATATTTGAGACTTTCGTTCTTGCAGCACAACGGGTGCACCATCTAGGAAGAGATGGTTATAAGGAGCTTTTGAATCGTACTTCTCGATGCTATGAAAACAAGCCCTTTATTCTTTTCGAGGAATTCAAGTCCATGGAAGGCAACCACAATGATTCTCTGCGATCGCCTGGTGATGACAGTGGCGATCATCGACCCGTAACTTCGCGAAAGAAACCCAGTACGGTTGTGATGATATAGAGGTTCCGAAGTGAAATGTAGCCATAAACTTGGTGATCTAGCCCATGAGCTCCAATATTATGGCGCTTGTTGAAGAGTTCATAGCCTTTTATAGTTCGAGTTTCAAAAGAAGCCGCACTACCCCATACATAAAACGCTTTGTATCATCGGAATGGAGTGCTCTTAGAAAGTTAAGGGAAATGCGAGAGGTGATAGGCTTTCGAATTAGTCTATTATTATCAAATTTCGATGTCTTATTTGGTTGTAACTATCAGGTACAAAACAAGCGGGCCGATCTGCCTACCTATGTTGGTTGGCGGATAGGTCTGATACCGCTGCAAATCAACAATGAAGGCCCACAGGGGGCAACTTCAAAGCAAGAAGAAGGTGGGTTTAGGGTTTGAGTCAACCGTCTTGTTTATTACTGCACCACCGCGTTTGCCTTATGAAAGAGCGTTTACCTTAAGAGTTGGTGGATAATCATATGTGCACACACCGATATACTACTGTTTTGCAGTATTTCCTCGGCAATGCTAGCTGACTTCTACCACCGCTTAGAATGTGCGGTCATTATTCCCAGAAGCGTGGGCCGTATTCCTCCCAAAGAAGGCTCTGGCCAGATGAGTTACTCGACCACCTTCTACTGTAAGTGCAGGGAGCTGCCGAGATTTCAAACCCCATCTTGGCTCTTCGGTGAATAGAGGCGTACGTATTCGGTCGGTAGCGGTGAAAAAATTTAACGAATTACTATTCCCAGCACCCTAAATTGCGAGAGAGCTTCGCATCTACCCATCAATGAGCTCAAAACGTCTTGCAAGGGTCTAGGACGCTTATCATGGAACAACAAAACGATTCCTATTTGCTGCACCACCGCTGTACAGTTACGCCTTTGCTCGGCTCGGTGATCCGTTCGGTACAGTTGTATAAAACAGAGAGGCATTGGTTCCGTCTTTTTGTTCCCAGAATCCTTCAACAGATTCGGAATACAGATTTGGGATCAGCGTTCGAAGCAACCTACGGTGGAATACAGCTCATCTTGAACGACCACTGCGACCATGTATTCTTCGCTGAACACGCACGAAGCATGTGACGATGATTGCCTCTATAGATCTGGTGTGTCCGTAACGAAGGCACTTCCAACAGAATCTAAAAGCGTTAGCGATAACACGATGACTTCCTACAGGCCTGTAATTGTGGCAGCGCGTAGAACGATGGTTACGAGAGTAACAGAGGCAACACGACCTCAGATCGTAGAATGCCTCTGGTGTTGGGGATCGGAGCGAAGGGTAGAAACAGGAGCGAGGTTAAATTTTGAAGTGGATTCGACAAGAATATAGTGGAAGCTCTCGTATTCCTCAGAGACTTTGTTTGTTTCAAGAGTTCCGGTAGGTCCATGTCTTACCCGATCGATGTTCCCTCTTGTTCACTTCCAACTGTGGTCTTCGGAAACTTCTTCCGAATGAAATTTATAGGATCAACGACGTAATGGTGTCTTCGTAACGATTGAGTTACTGAAAAAACGACTGATTTTGGCATAGGATCTCTCGTAGACTAGATGGTGACGGCGACGGCTGAAGCTGCGCCAGTTTATGATGGAATGTATGATAGTGTACTGTGGACGATAGCCTCTGCTCCGAAGCTCTTCGATGACTAGGTGATGATTGCCTGGCTGTGATGAATCATAACCTTGAATTATAAACGCAATACATCCTTTAAGCGAGTTCGTCAAGTAGATGAACTTGGTAGTCGGAGAAAGTTCGACTTTTTCGTGAACTAAAGTTCGAAATCTGCATGATATCTCCGTTAAAAACCGGTGAGCACGTCGAAATTGAATCGGCTGCAGCAGCGGAAGAGCCACTCGCTGTTATAGAATTATAGGTCTTGCCTGTTGGGGAGAGTCCTGACTTCCGTGAGACGGTACGCCACTAACAGAAAGTGGTGAATCCGTGATAGCCAATGAATCTGTAGCCGTAGTCATGTCCTTATTGAGTTGTGTTAGGAGCGAGGTCTATATGCTGTGATCCGCGATTAGCTGTGAGTCAAGTTCCATTATGGTATCCTGTGCTTCAACAAAGAATTTCTCTCCCTTTTGCTCGATCCAGAAATGGTCGGCGCCACGGAGAACTTTTTACTGTTTCTGTCTCCCGGCAAATATCAACAAGGACAGGTAGCGTAATTCAAGAGTATAATCATAACTCCCTTACGACGCGCAATGGTACGAAGTTGATTATCCGGGAACGCGTTCTTATCAAACGACGTCGAATACCTAGAATTTCAGTGGAAAGCATCTTGGAAAGCATATCGATTGCTGTGGTTATTCTTGCCTTGTGTCCATGCAGTGCAGACATAACGAGTATATATATAAACAAGTAAATAAATAAATATCCAGAAACGCATTCGTCTATAAATAAATATATATACATATACATACATATAGTTATTCGATGTGCCAAACGCTATAATCATTGATATCATTTATTCTTCGGCTTTGGCCTTAGACGTATTCTGCCTTGTAAGCGACAAGCTACATATTCGGTTATATATATTAGGTTGGCAAAAAAGTCCTGCGACAAAAAAATTCGAAGGCGTTGAAATTTTGTATCAGCAGTGTGAACACGGTAGCAAGGGTAATAAACTTGTAGGACATTCCCCGGGCAACCAACACATGAGTAAATAGTGGCACGCGTATGGGCTTTCGCAGCCGATTCGTACCCCCGCTAAGCCCACCAAGCGAAAAACACCGGTGTAGCGGCTCAATTATGAGCAACCTATTGGATCATCGATCGATGTTCAACAATCAGTTGGATCGCTTCGCTGCAGGAGATGTCCCTCAATTTAGCAGAGGTTGAAGGAATCCATCTACTAGGAGTTGCTAAACGCAAGCTAGATGGAAACAGCTATCGCTTACCCCCTGCGATCCCCTTTTTTTGACCAAGGGGCAGAGAAAAGGGCAATAGAAAGCGTAAATCAGGTCCTACAGAGGGACAACACACGTAGAAAATTCGATTTAGACACACGTCAAAAGTCTATCGATCCCGCTTGGTTCAAGGTTGTTCATCAGTCGTACTCCCGGAGTGTTGCCCTTTTAACTACCATGTGCTCCGCCTTCTTGAGCATCCCGTAATGGAAGAAGAATTCGTAACTCAATGTGATCTGAAAACGGCAGTCAAGCACTTCTTTGAGTCACAGCTTCCTCACCCCTAAAGAGATGGCATGCTTCTTATTCGGCGGAATGCTTCTTCAGTTGAACTTTTAAGTCGTAACTTCTTTCCTCTAGAATCTATTCATGCGAAATAGTTGTAGCATGAGTGTATTGTGAATATTTGCCACTATTAACCTGCAATCTGATCGTGTGGCAGATATCTCAAAGGTTTGAACTCAAAATCAACTGGAAAGACAGACATTGCTCCCTCTTGAACTTCTTCCTTTTTCGCTATGTCTCGAGCATAATAGCGCTGATGCTGAACACAGTGGAGAAGAATAACGCACATAAGGTGCGAATAACTGCAGACGTCACTAACTTTGTTTGAGAGAAGTCTGCTACCGCGAAAAATGCCCTGCTCTCAGTTATGTGGATATTGCTGCTTTGCCGTCAAACAGGGTTGGATGGTGTGAAATAAGCTTCAATTGAACATATCAAGATTTCGCGTGATTTGCTCCAGTAAGAAATATAGAAAGTTATAAACGAAAAAACGCAAGAGCGTTTGGCCCTATACTTTCAACGCTACTGTATATATATATATATATATATATATATATATATATAGTGCGTTTCTTAAGTATAAGAACACCCTCGAATTCGGTGCTTACAGAGATGCAGATAAGTTTCGAAGACTACTCTCAGATTCACAACCCTGATTAACCCCCACACACGAACGTTTTCTAAATCAGCTTCTACTATAACATTTTTATGAATAATTTTTGGATTTTGCGCCATTTCATAAGTATAAGATCACTTTGAAAATTTGACAAAAATTGTCATTTGTGACGACAAAAAACATTTAGTAGTCGATGGGTCTTCCTTATTCCAGCCCAATATCGAATAGTCTACATAGCCTTCTCGCAACAAGGTTTCGAAAGACCTCGCCGGAGATTTCATTCCAAGATTCGAATACTGCCCGCTTGAGCTCTTTTATCATCTGGAACTGACGGTTGATTGCATGAATCTTTTTTACAATGATTCCACACAAACTCTCCATCCTGCTCATATCGGCCATTTCAGAATTCGAAATTTGGGGAAAGGGACCAGTCTTTCGTGGAATAATAACCGGATTGCAGCATTGTCCTGTAGAAATACGTAATTAGGGTCACGCCGGCTCAGAAGTGGCACTAGATGTCATTGTAAAACTTCCTGAAAGTCCTTGGAATTTATTTTGGAAGTCACGAAAGCAAACTCTAGCCCGACGTCTTTGCAGAAGGCACCCTGTTCCATGACTCTTCCTCCTCCAAAATTGCAACGACTGCAGTTGAACGACTCTTTTCGTAAGTCATGCCGGTAGTAGTTGGTGATCTTATACTTATGAAACGCACTGTATCCTTTCTCAAGTGAGGCTACGCTCCCGAAGTACTTTGTGATAGCTGAGCGATGAGCCAATAATAATCAATGCCGAAAGGTTTGCTAGCTCGACGCTAAAATAGAGGGCGATCCGACTACCTATCATAAAGCTTATACTTATTTCATAACGGACTACACGGTTAGGCATCATGCACTACATGGTTAGGCATCATGCACTAAGAAACTTTTATCAAATCACGATCGTACAAGATTTGGTGTAATTTCTAACACACGTGACCTTTTCTGAATAGGATATCTCAATCAGCTGAAAGATCTATCGAGACCTTCTTGTTTATTGACAGAGACTTTTTAACCGTGACCTTTCCCTGTGCCTTGTCACAGCCAATAAAATCTAGAAGCGGAATTGTTGAATGTTCTTTGACCTTTTCTTTCAACCTAGTTCTGCATTTCCCTTATGCAGCATGATTTGATCGTCCGAATGAGTGCAAAGGTGCTCAAACTGTTGCAGATAGTTAGCCAGTTCCAGTTATGCCATGCAAAGTAACACAATATCTATGATTTCATGCTCCTCTCGAACACAATGTTATGCACATCATTTGAATACCGAGGGCCGCATTTTCAATAACACTTTCAGGAGAGATCTTCGATGCTCTCATATCCGCACTTGAGGCCTAGGATAGTTGGAGACTCATCTTCGTTTTCGACATGCTATCGGTTGATTTCTTTCGAACTCAACCAAAGCATTCTAGCAGAATTTATGGCAAAAAAGGGTTCACGACGGATTGACTCATCGCAAACATTTATGATCCCGGAGTATTAGCAGTAGTTAGTACTTCTTGACCAAAAATAAACATAGTGAGCCACCCAGCTGCATTGCTGAGCAGAGCGAAGTGAAGGAAATAAGTGGCATCCAAGAATATTCACGACTCAGGGACAAACACTGAGCAGTGCAGAGGGAGATGTAAAGTTCCACACTCCATCGTGAAACGATGATCAAAAATCCTACCGCATGCGCCATAGAATCGGAAATAAGATAGTTGGACACGTACTGCGACTTTGGAATTATACTTGGGACTATAGAGGTTAAAACTACCTAGTCAATTTTTGACAAAGCTATGAACTCTCAAGATTCGCTCAAAGACAATTTTAGCCGAAGTGTACGACTGTCCGGGACGCAGCAAGTGCGCCCATGACGCTGGGGTAGTGCTCTCACTTGTAAGACAGGGGCCGTGGGTTTGCTTACTTCAGTCGCCACAGTTTTTGCTGCACAGAGTGTGCCTTGCCAATGGAGAATTTTATACTGTTTCCAATATTTATCCATCGCACTTACTTGAGACAGGACTTTTCTGTATGTGATCAAAGTAAATCTTTGATATATGAGGAAGTTATAATCGTTTCGATCTGATAAATAAAAACTAATCAGCAGTGTAACAACAATCTCAGTTGACTCATTCCTGGATGGCTGTAGAGAGGCAGCATGCGTCAAGTAGAAGGTTGTGAATAATATGCTTCCTTCACACATTTTTTGGTTGTTTTATCAATGTTGAGTTTTTCACACGTATGCACTTCAAAGCGTCACTCACTCATTCACTCACTCTCACTCTCACTTGTTTCAAAGCTTAGGAAAAAAGAGTTCTATAAATCACGTGCTGAAACATTTTGTCTCAAGTAAGGGTGATGAGCATAAACGTCAACCTAAATGAGGATCTTACTGGGATAGACATGATAGATATCAGAAAATCATGAAAGCTTCCTTTGGGAAAACACTGTGTGCAAAAGCAAGGACGACCGCGGGAAGCAAACTCACTGTCTCAGCCTGACAGTGGAGAGCATTACCTCGGCGTCACGGGATCGCTAGAAGTCGCGCATCACAGCTGTGCACTCCATCTGAGACTACATTCAAGAAATTTTGAGAACTAATAATCCTTCTGGGATACACATTTAGCAGTTTTAAGTACTGTATTCAAAAAGGGCATCCTAAACGTAGCGATATGTTTGTGTCCTCGTTCAAAGTGACACGGAAATTTGTAAACCCCTCCCTGATCAGTGTCGAGCGATGATGGTCTGTACTACAGTGACAGGAAAGGATTTCATTGGCGCCCACTCAAAACAATCGACGATGACGGAGAAATTAAGTGGTACAAATGGCGAGATAGTTGAACTAGGCACTAAGTCTAAATTCGTTTCCTAGCTCCTTTCAATGCCTGGACTCTGAAAACAAAATCGAGATGAAAGAAGCTAAGGCAAACTGGGCACTTGAAGTCTCTGGCTGATATCAACAACCTGAACCTGATATCGTCAAATATCTAGAAAGAGCTGACGGTTGCGACGGATTACCCCAATACACAACTTTGAACTCCCCCATAACTTTGCTCCATAATTAGGAACACGTATAGGACCCCCTCGTTGAGGTAATTTCAGTGGTACGTTACATGAGAACTTGTATCCCGATCGTCAGTGCACCAGATTCTCATTGGAAACTGACGCTAAATTCCTTTTACAATTAGGCGGCATGGCAATACCTCTTTGCATACCACTTTTTTTTGAACTGCAGTTTTTGTATACAGTGTCAGTCGCTGGTGCACTCCAAAGTAAATAAAAGAGCAGTGCCCCATGCATGTTGATTGCAGTTAAGTCCCACGATTTCTCCACGATTTCTCCACGATTTTATCAGCAATAAACCTCTTCATATAGAGGGGTTCTACATTGCCACTTGAACTGAAGAAACGAGGAGTTGTTGGAATTGCCGGCTTTCTTAAACTACGACTGGGACAGTACAGGGTCATTTTCTCATTACACGCCGCATTACTTGCACAGTGGTGGGCGGTTAGTACTACGTGACACGGCATGAGTAATACTCTTAATTCAAAAATGAGGAACTATTATTACTGGAAACGTCTGGAATTCACGAGATACTATTTTTACTTCTCTTCAATTTTCGTGCTTCTCGTAACGAGGAACTGCTCGGCCTTCCACTTATTATGCTCCGTCTTGTGAACACATCATCTCGGTATCATCATATTCATTCACTATCATTCATCAGCACAATAGAGTTCGAAATTTCCTGGGACAGGGAAATGTGAGATGGTGCAAGGAGCACTTCCATTGGGTCGGACATGAAACATTCATCGAGCATGTAACGTATATGCTTCACGCTTCGATAATGTGAGGTAGTCAAACCAGATGACCGATTGTTTATTGTGGAAAACGATATCACAGGTATAAATACATGGCGCTTTTTGGTGCACCAGTTATGATCTTGCCAGTCAGATAAGTGACTGACTACCTAAGATATCTAGTTAGATAATTCACTATGGATTACCAGTCGGATCGGACATCTTACTTCAATTTTCCCTACCCTCCTGTGAGAAAGTCAAAATGCTCGGCCGACCTGCCACTCCATGTTTCGGCACATATGATACATTTCTGTTCAAGAAATTTTCGAAGGGCTTGTCCAAGCACTAGAAAATTCGATACAGAGTCCTAAAAGAGGGGAGTATAACAGAAAGCAGTGCAACCGATAATATGTGGTGATGATTATGCCTAGGATTACAGGGTTCGCTTTGTTGCTCTTGATCTCAACAAGAAACGTTGATTAGGCGTTTGACTATCCCTTTGATTGGGTCTACGGGCGCAGCACCATTTAGGTGACCGAACAACCTGGTTTCTCCGTGAATATAAACCACTAGTCGAGATTCCTATGTTACTGGAGGTTGGATATGAATTCGTCGCAATTAACATCAAAACAATGAGCTAATGGAAGCGCTTAACGAGATGCAAACGCTCATGCGAGTTGTCGTAATCAATCAACAGAGAATAGAAAGAAATCTGTCGTTTCTATAGTCCATTGAGTTTAATTAGCCCTTCTCACAGCCTGCTACCACCACCTTTCGTCAATCACATTACATTATCACGTCGCATCATAATTATGATAGAGATTGGAGTCTTTCGTTCCAAATTCCTTTCACACTCTTCAGCAACTGCTTCCATTTTCTTCCTCCATTGTCTGCGATTCAGTCTCACCCTGCATCACACGCTGAAATAACAAGGCTCTACTGTTCGGACGAAAAAAGAAGTGGTCCAGGGACCCTTGCTTTTTACAACTCCTCATCAGATGGAATTAGTCGCTGGCATTTTCTGCCACCAAGTCCGGTTATTCCTCATCTCAACAACCGAACTATAAGGTTCTCACTATGAAGGGTGTAACAAGACAATGCCTCTTGCCGTCTATCTCTCCTTATCAGTCGTACCAGTTGTATCAGCTCCTATGGCCTGCCAAATTCTTTTCCTACACTCCCTGCAGGACTCATGTATTGGGTTCATGTCTGAAAAGTTCATGTCGATTTCTGGGAGGACTTCGTGTGAAAACTTTTAAAAGAATAAATACATTGATTAAACAAAATATTCTCCATTCTGTATAATATAATATATTTAGATTGTGCCGATCCTTCTCGGTTAACATTTCGATTTGATCCTCATCACGTGATGATGGCCTCCCTGCGGTTGCCGATCTTTGAGGTTGAATTCACGCCGCTTAAATCTCGCGAACCACTTACGAACTGTTCGTTTATGTAGAGCATTCTCTCCAAAACGCCACAGATCTTTCTCGCGGTTTGAGCTGCATTTTTTCCTTTGCTATACAAGAAAAGCGTTAGGTGGCGAAAATGCACGCGATTGACTTCCATTTTCACTCAAGCCCTATACAAAGAAACTTTGAAAAATATCAACATAACCTAAGAAGGATATAGATTAAACTTACACTTTCAGAAAATAAATGACTCTATAAGGTTATGCGCTTGCGATCTTTTTCAAAATACTTGATACACCGAGGGGTTCAAAATCGGCATGAACTTTCCAGTCAACCCAATACTTTACCTTTACCGAAATGAATGTACTGGACCAAAAATGTTTGCCTTCGGAAGCTTTTAATTACTGTTTTTTAATCAGCGCATATCCCTACATAAGATGCTAACAGAAAGTTTCGGGGTAATTTCATGCACGGAGTAGTTGAAAAGCTTCAGAGCCTATCATTCGAGAGCTGAAAGTAACACATATTCACTTACAATGCGTCCATCGCAGTTGCTGACAGCTCCGTACGTATCGTTCGAAGAGAATCGATAATGGCAATTTGAAGGTCTCGAATTCATCATCAAGCGTCCTGAGGAAAAGATTGTTGTAGTCGAGATTCAGATAAAAGAATGGTGATGAATGGCTAAGATAATGGTGCTGACCTCCTTGCTTATTATTCCTATGAACTACGGTGAACTGCTCCCCCAGCAACCGCTCTAGAGTTGGTTGCAGCACTAATTTGTAGTTTTTGTTGTTTGCCTGAATAAGGCTGAAAACGCGAGAGAAACAAAAAATAAAGTCGTCAAGTTTGTAATGCTGAAACACGACAGAAGGAGTTGTATTCGCAAGCGAAAAATTTGCACTCAACAGTAATTTGACTGTTTTGTGCTTCAGCTCATGAATTTGTTCCGTTCTTCCCCTTCTTAAGCCTTCTTGGATGTAGTATAGGTACAGGGGAGGTATTTCGAGGGGATAAAAAATAATGGTTTAGTAAGAACCAGTCGGCCCGGTCGAATCCCGGTTCACGTTCAGTGTACGTTCAGTGTATGTATGTATGTATGTATGTATGTATGTATGTATGTATGTA
>UZAF01016743.1:0-21262 GCA_900617895.1 Haemonchus placei
TAGGGCTTCAAAAGAAGGAGCAAGAAGTTGGAAGAGAAAGGATCTCTACAAATTTTAGTCAAAGAGAAATTGTTTCTTAGTTTGTTCTCGTCTCGAAACCACCTAAAATGGGCCTGGGTCGGTCAAGCTTGGGGATAGCGATTTTTGTAGGTATATGCACTTCGGCCAAGAAATTTTCTCTTACTGAAAGCGACGTAGCGATGACACGTGAAATGCTCTTTGTCACTGAGAAGAATTTGCTAGGTTTCCCCCTCAGGAGTACCTCTCCCTCTCTAACACTTCCGAGTTAGATGTGGCAAGATACATATGGTGCTCAACCCACAAATACCAAAATAAAACTTACTAAGCAAATACAATCCCGTCCTTCTTGGTCAGATGCGTTCTCACTAGCCACTCTTCAAGCCTGATCGTTATTCATAGGTGCTCTCGAACGGAAAGAGGACGATAAGAATCTCCAGCTCTAAAATATTCTCTCTCACTTCATTCCCATCCAGAAGAGGGACAAAATTTTGTCTGACAGGGGATGAGAATGAGCGGTACCATCTGGCCCTCGACCTTATCAAGCATGCTGCTGAGATTTTGAACTTCTCCCAACTGACCCTATTATTTAAGGAGTGCTTTCGGGAAGGTCATAGTTCACTTACGGGTAACTCTATGGTCTGTGTTTTTGATATCGGCCACTGTGTGTTATTGGAAATCGCCAGAGTGAAACAACAAAAACATCCAGGTCAGTCAGTGTCACAGAGGGCGGATTTTTTTCAAAGTTGACTCAAAAATAGTGAATAAAAGCCCTGCCGTGAAAGGTACATCACACAACGGATCTTTCCAAAGGGTCCTACCTGGGCAGCTTTTCCGGTGGCTTTTTTGTTTTATTATTCGCTAAATAATTTCAGAATGAATATAGCCATCGTTATATTGGCTAGTGGCATCGTGGTACTAGGCCAACTGACCGGTAAGAACTCTCCATGTAATCTGGGTGTTAGACGTCCATCATCTCCACCACCATTCCTGAGAAATCTCACCAAACAAGCTCGTAACGAGTACCTTACCATTGTTTCAAAGCAAAATGAAACCGTCGCAGCACAGAAGGAAGAAATTCTCACATGGGCACAAAAGTATGGAATTGAGGTAGGATTTACAATGATTTTTCAAAAACATTCTTCAGATTCATGGACTGAACCGCTCGAGAGGTCCCTTGCCCCTATTATGAGTTGAATTTGCAGACAAAAGTTCAAGAATACGATTCTATAATGATGAACACCCAAAGGCAGCTGAAGGAGAACGTCACTAATTTCACTGATGAGTGGGACACGGTTGTGGAGCAGTACTACTCAGTAATGGAAAACGACGAACAAACACCTGCGGAACAAAGAGGAGCTCTGAGGAACTTGAGTGATCAGTTCCCCGTGGTAACGATCTGCCCACCCCATCTTTATTTCAGGAACAACTAGAAGCTCCTTTCAGGCTTACGATGTTCTACAGTACGCACTAATTCGTTTCAAACCTGATCTGTTCGGTTCCACTCAAGGCGATTCAGTTAGCGTTGAGTGGGGACCGAGAATTCCAAATGATGATGTTAGAAGAATCCGTCCCTCTTCTCCACCATCAGGAGTAATCAGCCCTGGAGGACCTCCGCCGCTACCAGATGGAGGCGATCCTTTTGCACCCCTTCCGCCATCAGATGTAACTAGCCCTGATGGCACTCCACCACAAACAGATGGAGACGGTCTTTTCCCACCTCCTTCACCATCAGGAGTAATCAGCCCCGGAGGACCTCCGCCACTACCAGATGGAGGCGATCTTTTTGAACCCCTTATTCCATCAGGAGTGAACAACCCTGATGGATCTCCACCACAACCTAACGAAGACTATCCTTTTCTACCTCCTCCACCATCACAGGTAATTAGGCCTGGTGGTCCTCCACCAATGCCAGATGGTGGCGATCCTCGTTCTCCACTTTCACCACGGAAAACTAGAACCAAAGGATCTTCCAAGCAGTGTAAGCACCTATTGAAATTACAAAAAGTTTATCTTAACACGAAGTATCAAAAAATACTGTTTTTCAAGGAAGAACTCTATTTGTTAAGGAAGGATTAAAGGCGACGGCGATCCGTGGGACAGCAGCGAAGATGTTAATCGTGCTTAGAGACGTTTGTTACTGTTACTTAAATGAAAAGAGTTTTAAAGTGTATTGTAATGTGTTCCGAAAGTGCCACAACGGTCCAGTTTTGTTCCTCAGATCATAATATTGGTCGGAGGTTGAAAGGCTTGCATGACTGAAATTTCAAAGATAGGAGTGCGTCATTACGTCGCATTTTGTATGCGATAAGGTATGGAATGTATCATAACAACTAGTCACTCGCTCGTGACATTTGCCCTTGCATTCAAGGTAAATAATGGTTTGTCAATGAAGTAATACTCGATCTACAATCTTCCGATCGAGGAGAACTATGGGGGCTAATAAGTATTGCAATGAAATCTGTTCCAAAAGATCGAAACTGCCCCAAACTAGTGCGGCTGCTAATTAGAAAACCAGAACCATTGGGTTGAACCGGATACAAATTGTTAACAAACGATCATGCTTTTTCTACGAGCGATTACAGAAGTATAATCCGACTGTAACCTTCATTAGAAGCCTTATATGAGACGAACTTTGTAGTCGAACTTGTGATCCATCAACCAAAGATCTGCTACAGTGAAACAAATATAAGGCGGTACTAGTAGGACCTCTTGCAAATCTTCTCTCCAGCGAATTGAGCTTCATCCATGTGCTAGGGGGTGAGGTGCTCAAGCTTGCCATTTTTGTAGCTCTGATATTCACCTTCCCTCATGAAAGCACAATATAAACCCTTTCCATCGCACTCTTTCCCAGTAGCCATCTCAAGCACAAAGACATTCCATGGCACCTTAGGTGATCCTCCATCTTACCAATCTATTTTTTAATTCCATCTCAACGGAGAACTATGTCCGCTTACTTACTGAGAGTCTCCCATACTTAGAAAGATACTGAAGTGGAATTGTAGAAATTTTCTCATGAGTGTTCGTTTTATATACAGTAGCGCTCAAAAGTCTTCGGTGAAATGGTTCTTTAGGCGTACTTTTTAGTCGTAACTCCTTTCCTAGTGGATCGAATCATGCGAAATTTCAATATGTGTAGCATGGGTGTGCAATCTGATCATGTTCCGGATATACTGAAGAGCTGGAACTCAAAATCAACCGGAAATACAGATGATTGTCCTTCTAAAGTCTCTTTCCTTTCTGTCATGTCTAAAGTGTACGAGCGGTAATGCCGAACACAATAGATGAAAAAACGCATGTACGATGCGAATAAGTGCAGACTCAAAAACTTTAGTTTTAGCAAAATCTGCTACCGCAACAAACACCTTGCTCTATCTNAACATATCCAAATTTTGTGCGATTTGGTCTACTAACAAAAAAGTTATGAACGAAAAAGCGTCAAAGCATTTCACCGAACACTTTTGAGCGCTACTGTACATAGAGTCGCCTACATGAGGCCAATTTTGAACATTCTCAGAATAACACAGAAAAACGATAAATCAAAAGCCAAATGCCGAAATTCCCTTTGAAAGCCTCACAGTTCGGGTGAACCCACCGCTACAGCTCATCGATGGATAGGATATTTCGTTCCCAAACGGTATTTGCTCCGAGTACTATCCAATAAGGGAAACGGCGAGCACGTCGACATTTGCCCTAAATTACCTTTTTTGGTTATGACCATACGTGAGCCCACACTCCATTACACTATCGACCGAAGTGCTCTTCTTTTTTGTCCGTCAGGATAATTGCCATCGAGACGTTATAACGGACTTCCTGCGAAAATTGCTGCCTTTTTAAAAATTGCATTTAAAAAAATCTACGGTACCATTTCAGAATGAAGATCGCACTTGCCGTCATTTTCACCGCTTGTGCAGTGTTATCGTCCGTTCTCGCAGAGGTTCCTACCGGTATGCCGCCACCGCCTCCTTTTGGACAGGGTATGATGCCTCCTCTTCCACCGCCACTTCCAAGCAACGACACAGTTGGCTGGGAAATCTTGGTAACCGTCTTGAATCCGACTCTCTCACGTGAGCAAAAGAAGGAGCAGCTCATGGAGTTGGCGAAGAAATATTGAAATGACTAAACAATTTGCTTGCTTTCAGTGGTATTTATCCCTAATAAAGTCTACATTCACGAAAATTGCAATCTTACGATCTATCAAACAAAACCTCCTTTCGGAAGGTTCTGCTTACAAGTACTGAACAAGCTTCGAGTAAAGAAGTGAAGAATCCCTGTATTAGGGGTAAATGTGAGTGGACATGCTAAATGATGCGGCAGCTACAGACTGCTCCAAGTGGGAAAATAATAACTGGTACAGCGCCTTCTTACTATGTAAGCTAGACACCTTCAAGAAACTAACGAAACTATGAACCGAAGTCAAAATCGTGGGCAAAGGGAAACTTAACCGACGTCTCACTTCCACTGCCCGAGCTCTTCACTAGGATACGTATAGTTCCGATAAAGTGATCAAACCACACGTATGAGGCACAGGTATTTCTTCAAATTTGAGATGAAATATTCCTTTTTATCTTTCATTACAATGCAGCAGGAATGTGTTAGCTGAAAACCATCAGGATTTCAAGCAGCAGTTTCTAATGATTCCACATATGGAGGTTTCCCAGTGCAAGATGGGACTGCTTCTCCACTCACGCTCGTTGAATCGAACTATCATGGAAACACGTATAGACGATCTGGGCTTTCCATTCAATTCATACTCCATTCAAAGGTGAAATGGAAGTCATTGGCGACTGTCATTTTCTCTTTTGGGATGCTCCTCCGTGTTGTTTGCATTCTAGTCAGAAACGTAATGGCATTTTGAGCATATGTTGGCCTATGCTGACTAGCTGTGGCCAACCCCTTACAAATAAGTCTTCTCATCGTGCCAGACGAGTCGAGAGCCTATTCAGGGGAGTCTGATAGGTCTCCAACGGATGGATTTCCTGGCCGGGAGCATCGATCCTGAATCCAATCCTCCGATCATATGTAGACGCGACATTAGCCACTCCGCCACATCCGCCCGAACTCATTCTGCCATTTTTATCAATAAATTGGCGTATTCCACACCTGTATAGCAAGCACAGGGAACGAGAAGCCTGTATTTCTCATCCCCACAAACACTATGCCTTATGCTAGTGATAAGTACTCTCTTGTTGCCGTTGTCATGATTTTCTAACTGAAACTGAAATTGAGGTCAGAGTCATAAATCAAAGGTGAAAGAATCCTTGGTTGTTGCTCAAAAAAGACTATTTCGGGTCTTATAGGGTTTATATAACAATGAATGTTTGATAAAGTCTCTGGAATTACGGGTTGGTGGGGCCGGAGGGGTAATTGAACCGGATATGCAAACCTTGAAGTTTTTCCAAGGGTATTCGAGAGGTTAATGCTCTTCAGTGAATGGATATGTGATCAAATGAATTGAAATCTATAAACGGACAGGTTTATTAAGGGAGTACTGTAGGCCAGTCCTGGTTTTGCAGCACCAATTATTTTTCAAAACGAACTTTAAGTGGAACAATGAATGGATTATGAGTCATAAATAATGACCCATCCAACCACGTTCGTTGTCATAATCCGGATCAGCGAGGCTGACGAGCTCAGTATGAAGGTATTCTGTTGTGCAACTAGTGGTGACCTGTCTGGGAAAGAAAGAGAACAAGTTGGTGAAGCTTGCAATAATAGGGAATAGACGACAGTATATGAGGTGTTATTTTTTTTCTTACTAGAGCGAGGGTAAACCGATGATTTGCTACTGCATTATTAAGATTTTTTTACAAGTCCATGAGTCATAGAACGAAATAATCAATGACCAGCACCAAAATTGGAGGATATAAAGGATGCTGATGAAGAGGATATGTGCACAAGTATTCCTGATAGCTTTCGTTCACTGCGCTTTCTGAAGAACAAAACTCACACAGAACTCTTTGTATCCCTGCCTCGATATTATCAGTTCCCAATTGAAGATCTCTCTTTGCTTACTTCTCAATATTAGCATATTCTCTTCTCTCATATTCGCTCACATCAATAACGGAGGTGTTGTAGTGACGAGTCGAGCGGTGTATAACCCAGAAGCAAGGTCTGAGTTTTGGAACAAGGATCGATCTTCCCCAAACTATTCAAGCCTCAACTTTTCGGGGTCGAACCTTCTTTCCTTCGGAGTTAGATAAATTAATGCTGACTCGTCTGGGAAAGTTAGCGCACTGACTCGTATATCGTAACACCACCGCGATTCAATGGATATACCATATGTACCCATTCTAACTCCAGTACGGTTCTGTTTGAAGGGTTGGACGCAGTGGCGCTTTCAGGAACAGGATTGATTGCTTCAGCCTGAATCTTCTATCCCCTCACTTCATATGAATTTACTATCGGAATAGAAGAGTAGCTACGTTTCGTNGATATACCATATGTACCCATTCTAACTCCAGTACGGTTCTGTATGAAGGTTGGACGCAGAGGCGCTTACAGAAACAGGATTGATTGCTTCAGCCTGAATCTTCTATCCCCTCACTTCATATGAATTTACTATCGGAATAGAAGAGTAGCTACGTTTCGTGCTCAGTCATGGGAGGGAGAGAAAGCCTGTAGCTTACGGCAAAGTGGGCGATTTCAAAATAGTACGGAAGGAGTCTGCCGGATCCCCTTTAACTTGAGAAGCGATAACGGTGTTAATACACCAGTAAAGGTGGCGAGCCCACACCTTAGAATTACAGTATTTGTGACTACTGAGGATGTTCAGGTGTGGTTCAGCGTGGCAACACCTTGGATATAAGGCTTCCTCAACATACAACATAGAATCGAATACCGTAGCCTCCGAGCCTTTCCCTGCTCCAGAAGAAATAGAAACAGTGGATTTGTTTGTCATCACAGTCTCTGAAAGTGTTAAAAGGCAGTTCTACACAAGCAATGTGATACAAATGGGTGTTAACGGAACCTTCATTTTACTGGTTATCTCCACAAATGAATTACCTTTAACGATTCAAAAGTGTTATATGTAATATTTGTAGCCGTGAGTTAATTTGTATTTTATTTCAGAATGAAGACAGCTGTTGTCGCTCTTTTGGCCGTTGCCTTCGTTTTATTCATAACTGAAGGGCAATGCAGCCATGAACATGATGGCGAAAGACCACCTCCACCAGAGTTCCTCAACAACCTTAACCAGACTGCTAAGGAAGAGTTCTGGAACATAGTCAAAGACAAAGGTCTCGACCACAACCAGAAGAGAGAAAAGTTTTTGGCCTGGGGAGAGAAATACGGTCTTCAGGTCAGTTGACTAGTTCGAATCTAAACTGAGACAGAGCGTCGTTCCTGACGTTTCTTTTCGAAAAAAGTATATTCTGCGGCCTCTATAGCACTTTAGACAGCACGGACAAGGTCAGATAAAAGGGGATGTATAGGAGGTGGTATGGGGATGGGAAACGTAGTAGGAAGGATCCATGAGTTAAAAGGTTTCGATGTGGGGAATGAGTGCCTACCTGAGTTCTATACTGGAATATTGTTAATTAACTATGGCGTCCGGGAACGCCATGGCATACCAGTGCTAGGGAGAAGCCCTCTCCTCTTCCTATGTACCTTGCCTTGGCAGCTGCGGCACTACTGTCTTTCAGAGACTGATGAGCTCTGTATTGCTTAACACAACCATTTGTAGAGTGCACCATTGCCAAAACTTTTCATTTTCAGTGGGCATCGAGCAGACCTAGACCTTTCCCTCGTAAAGTGGAAAAGATACAAACACCGGTACAGCGTCCTAGCAACTTGGAGTTATTGTATTATATCTTTACAGTAGAGTGCCAGAGTAGAGGTAGAGGGAGTATATTGGGATGAATTGCGCCTTCCACCGTCTTTCCTTTTCCCATTGTAAGATTCCCGGGCCAGTGGTGACTGCTCCTGGCTACTCATGCTAACAACTCAACCGCTGAATAAGACGGACGTCTTGAGCCACATAGGCAGTTTATATGGTTAGTCATCGTATAGTATAAAAGTTTTCAGAAGGAAGCAAAGGAGCACGAAGAGAAAATGAGAGAATGGTGGGAAAGTCACAAGGTGAGATATTTGTTATAGATTTTGTTTTATCAATTTCTACATCATTGCAAACTCTGTTGCTTCAACAGACTTTGCAAGGATGTAGAATTTGATAAAACAACATAAACATGAGACTTTGAAGGGCTGTTTTCGAAGCAGTGATCTTTTGTTTACAGAAAGAATAACTGTTGCGCCTGTTGCAAAGCCAGTCCATCCTTCACTATGTAGCTGACTTTGGTAAAAAGCAATTTTTCTTTCAACATGCAATAAATATGATTGTAGCTCTTCTTCTTCACGAGACATGTCATCTTTCAATTTGAGAAATGAACAGATACGGAGGTAGAGACTTCCCTCTCGTGGAACTATCTCTTGAGGTCGCTATGCCGCCCTAATCATAACCGTCTTGGAATGCTTCGTATAGTAGATTTTGTGTAATTGACTTGGAAAAGGCGATGTTAATGATCTTAGCGCCCATTTACAAATGTCCGATTTCCTATTCTGTGAAGTAGAGGTGGTCGGGGAGGAGCAATAAGATCGCAAAGACTAAGTGCGAAGTGTGAAGTTTTGGCCATAAGAATGAGGAAAGGGAAGAAGAACAAAAATGAAGGCAAGTTGTTGAAAGCGATGAAGGAGGATAAGTTTTGAAGTCTTCGCCACTAATCTGCTCCGTAATGGGATGCGCCTCCGCATTGGTTTCCATTAGGAATCGTGGTGGTGGATCGAATGCGTATGAGGCCTATAACTCGCTGTAGCTCATCCATGTACTCGCTTGCATCTTCCTATTCGAAACTGTGTCGATAACTGACCCAGGTGGAATGGAAGGCTTGGGCGGATTTAGATTTGGGTCTCGATCCTCACACCATGCTTGTGTGACAGTGCGCAGCTCGCTACCAGACCATCTTTTCCATTCGAATAAGTAAACCGAAAGGATGAAGAGCTCGACTGAGCAGATTTTGGTCAGAATTTTTATTTTTAGGTAAGAAAAGGAAGTGATCATAAGGGCGAAGCTCACCATTGAATGAATAAGCTCAGACTGCTCTATCTTACAATCTTCGAGTTAGTGAATGTGGAGCCAGAGTCAGTAATTCTTGTTCTGTGATATGCTCGCGACATAAACTTTGTTAGAAACTGCAGGTTATAAGTATTTAGAGGCTTTTGTTATATCAAGTGGGGTTACAGTCAATCACTTTTGTAAAAGTCGATGGTTTCAGCAGAAAAGTACATATTTATAATAAATAAGCATGTAAACCTTCATAGAAAAAAGAATAAAGTGGTGCAAAAATTTCAGAATTAACTTTTTTGTGATCTTCACTTTTCTCCTTCCGTGAGAGGCAACCCGTGTTGACCTACCCCGTCGATNGCAGGTTATAAGTATTTAGAGGCTTTTGTTATATCAAGTGGGGTTACAGTCAATCACTTTTGTAAAAGTCGATGGTTTCAGCAGAAAAGTACATATATGTAATGAGCACGTAGACCTTCATAGAAATAAGTATAAAGTGGTGCAAAAATTTCAAAATTAACTTTTTTGTGATCTTCACTTTTCTCCTTCCGTGAGAGGCAACCCGTGTTGACCTACCCCGTCGATGATGTCGGTCCCTCGTTTTGGCGGCGTTCGTAACCATGCTCTGCGCTCTCTTCAAAACACATGCACTCTGATTTTTTTGTCAGTCCCTCGATTTTGTGAAGGCGATTCTTTTTTTTGGGCATCGACTCGAAGAGGAGGTCATGATGGTCTTATGAAGCCTCGCATGATCAAGGGAGTGAAGATCACGAACATTACTTTTCCAATGCTAGGTACACAAAATCCATACAAGTGTGTAGAGCTTTTCAAAGTGATTGGCAATATCAATGTACTTTCCTGAAAAATGCCATCTTCGCAAAAAATTCCTGAAAAGTAGCGCAATTCTGGAGCATATGCAGCTCTATAGTATTCAAGAAGACGTAGTCAGCAGCTCTGTAGGGATGTATTCGTAGTAAGTGGTGGGTTGCATCTGGTTGATGGCTCTGGCTGATCATGTGTTTGAAAGGAAACGACGGAGCTCCAAAAGCAGCATCATTGTCAAGTAAGAGGGTTTCAAAACACTGAAAACCCTTTTTAAGAGAATCGCGAGAAAAAAAACTGATGAGGAATCTATACACTGAAAAAAGTCTTCTGGCATAAATCCCCTTTCAGGAGTGCGCCATTGCACTCGACTTCCATCCAGAATCGAAGTGACTTCTAAATGGTATGTATCCTATGTAATGACTTATGGTGACCAACTGGAATAATCATTGTTTTTGTTTTCCAAGACGAATTGCATGCATTTTGATTTTTTTGTCAGTCCCTCGATTTCGAGCAGACGATTCTTTTTTCTTGGCATCGACTCGACAAGGGGATCATGATGGGCTGTTGGAGCGTTGCATGATCAATGGAGTGAAGATCACGACCATTACTTTTCCCATGTTAGTTACACAAAATCCATACTGCTGTATAGAGCTTTTCAAAATGATAAGAACTATAAGGAAATCCTGCACTGGAAATGCCACCAAACACAAAAATAGCTCTGAAAGACAGTGTGACTCTGAAGCTTGGCGTCTATTTGGGATGGATAGGTAAACAGTGATACCTTAGTAATGGACTTGGATGTCATTAACCGCTGCCATTTACCATTTTTAGCCGCAGCTGTTAGTTATTTTGTATCTTGACTGTAAGCTAGCACATAAAAGCCAACAAAATTTCATGTGGACCGACTTGCCCTCTTAGAAGGAAATGGTGACAAAATGCCATTACATTATCAGATGACACTTTTTCCTCAGCCTCCCTCCACTCATATTCTTTCTCTGAGGCTGGAGCTATTGGCTTCGCGATGGCGTTTACTTTGATCGAAGGTGAGATCGGCTACACTCTGATGCTGTATCGGGTGCTTTTTTTTCTAACAGTTTGTTAAAAATTTACAAAAATCTCTGAAACTGGAGACCTAGAGGGACCAATCATTGGAGATGATAGAGGTGCACATGCGATTGGAGCTCATACTGTACATACCTATACACATATGCCATTTTTGGGGACTGTAAAGGGTTCCGAGCAGGTGGAGTTGTGAAGTCTTGACGTTTTTTTGAGCTGTGTATCAAAGATAGAATTCCTCAGAATATAATAAAACGATATACGAGAAAAAATTCTTTAAATCGAATGGTGCATCTGGCAAGTGCCGCAGTCACTGGATTCCTGGAACATTTAATTTGATCTTCGGCCCAACATTCTGATGGGAAAGGTGACAGGTTGGTGATTCACAGATCCATTTGAAGCTTTTTCATTGCTATAATCCGGATGAACGGGGCTGACGAACACTTTCGAATGCTAGTCTGACATGAAACTGATGATGAACTGTCTGTAAACGTAACTGTAAAGAATAAATTTAAACAGTTTTAAGTAGGGAATTAGCAAGCGTGTGTATTAGGTTGTTCGGAAAGGAATGCGCGTTGAATTTGTCCATTCATTTCTCCACTACTATAGGATATTTTTCAAAACAGTTTTGTCTATTAGGAAGAGATCTTCATTGCGCATTTCTTGATATATTTTCGGCTACGTCTACTTTGTTTCTTCTACGAAAAAAAAGTTTGAAAGGTGCTTGACCGAAAATTCCTTCTGCGGGCTTGCATGTGGTACAATTTCAAGCAAGAAAATCGGCTGCTGAATCTCATCGTGCCATATCTGAAGTACACGGCAAAGAAGCCCTGTCAGAAAGGCAGTGTCTACGCTGGTATCAGCCTTTCAAAAACGGTGATGAAAGCTTGGAGGACGATGAACATGGAAGTCGGCCTCAATTCGTGGATAACCAAGTGTTGAAGGCCGTCACTAAATCGGATCCACACCAGACCACCCGAGAACTGGCAACACATGTTGGCTGCTCAAACTCTACCATCCATGAGCATTTGCTGGCAATTGGCAAGACGAACAGGTGCGGAAAATGGGTACCGCACCAGCTGAGCAACGCAAACCAGGCAACACGAGTGGCGATGGCCGAAATTCTTTTTCATCGCTCCAAGAAAGTGGTTTTTTCAACCCTATTATTACATCAGATAGAGAATGGATCTGCTTCGACAACACAACTCAAAAGAGACAGTGGTTAGACGCCGGTGATACTCCAAAACCCACTCCGAAGCTGGATATACACGGCAGAAAGGTGATGTTCTGGGTTTGGTGAAACAGCAAAGGTTGAGTGTCGTTTGAAGTCCTGAATTCGGGTCAAACGGTTACGGCGGATACTTACGAAGATTAATCGAACCGCTGGATCAAGCGCTGCATGGTCAAGGTGTCGAAACAACGGCGACAAAATTCCTCCTCGACAACGCTCGTCCACATGTTGCGAAAACCACCTTGGAAAAAAATTGAGGGGTTGGGCTGGGAAGTACTGCCTCATCCGCCATACGGCCCAGTTCTCGCACCATCCGATTACCATTTGTTCCGGTCAGTGCAGCACTCCTTGGCCGAGAGAAAATTCAAAAATCGCGAAAAATTCCAACTCAGGGTGTCCAACTACTTTGAGTCGCAGCCGGCCGATTCTTCAGAAGAAGAATTCATTCTTTGCGTAAACGTAGGCAACAAGTCCTCGATAGTAATGGAGAATACCTTTCGAATTGATCTTGTTTAGTTTCGTTTTTATAATAAAAAATTTTTTGAGCTCAAACGCGCATTCCTTTCCGAACAACCTAATATATACAAGGGTTGGCCTATTTGGGAAGTTGGATGGAACGGCGGACAGATTATTTGCCCTCATGCTGGAATATTTACACTTTTTTTTGCTGCCAACTCATGAGTCATTGAGGTGGAACAACCAATGACCAGCATCAGAATTGCAGAATATAAGGGGACCTGTTGGAGCAGATTCGTGCAAAGCTACAGATATGCTCCTCTCAGGGTTCCAAATGCCTATCCACCACTTCCAATCACATACCGTTTCCCAACAATTCTCTCTTTTCTCTTACTTTGTCTCAAGCAACCAATTCTTCTAGGTCGCATTCATTTCCGGGATTTCTTCAAGGTCTTTCCTCATCATTTCTCGGTCGCCTACCTATGGATACATTCGTTTGGCCTACAAGATTTGATGCTCTGATACTATAAATAGAAAAACTCGTGCGGTGGTGTTGTAGTGCAACAGACGTTGGGTCTGGAGCCTGGATATGTGTTCTTCTTCCCCGAAAGCGTCCCCGCTTACCTCACCCGATCGCGCAAGGCGCGTGCTGTCAAGGGGGAGATTTGAAAGTTCAATATGTTTGCGATAATTGCAGCGCAACCATCGGGAATGTGGGTAGAGATACCGTCACCAACACATAGATATTCACCAAGTTTCTCATTACTCCGCAGTCGGTTTACTGTTACAAGACTCGTCTGGGTGGACGAAAGTACCGACTTTCACATCGGTTGGCCAACTCAAGTCTTTGTACTGGCTAAATACGTTATCAATACGTCATTACTCCTGAATGGAAGTCGAATACGATGGTGCATCCCAAGCGGAAATGATTAACGCCAAAAACGTTATACTTTATCATCTTTAAGTTTTGTTACAAGATTACAGCATTGTTTGGAAATTCAAAGATGGCAGAGTTCCAGCCATAAATTATTTTCTTATTATTTCAGAATGAACACCACAGTGGCCGCTCTTTTCGCTGTTTGCTTTATTCTATGTATAACTCAAGGATACGGCGGCCACAGTCATAGCCAAAGTCATAGCCATGAACATGGTGGTGAAAGACCGCCCAAACCAGAGTTCCTCGACAAACTCAACGACACACTTCGTGAAGAATTTTGGAACATTGTGAAGGACAGATCAATACCACCTAACGAGAAGAGAGAAAAGGTTCTGGCCTGGGGAGAGAAGTACGGTCTTGAGGTTTGTTCGCTGAGACATTTCAGATCAATATTGAAACAGGGCTTCAGTACAAAGATTATCTGCTGGGTAGCATTTAATCGTATAGCCAGAAATGTGCCAAGAAGGAGGGTTGGTCTTCAATGGGAATCAGGAATACTGAGACAAGAAAGAGTGGCATGAGAGGGTACAGCGTAGAGGAAAGGGTTACTCGCGGGGTTGCCAGGTTCCAGGAGGGGAATTTGATCTGATTGCCTCGTTTCATATTCTCGTGCTCTACAACTCTGCAATCCAACTTGGGCTTAGATTGGGTTCATACCTTGGACATCGGTTAAGGACCCCACTGGATTGACGATACTGTATGGTGACAGCAGAACGGTATGCACTTGTGAAACGAAACTAAGTGTTTACTTTCCCCTTCACATAAAAAGTTGCCGATGGTTGGTCCTTTCTGATTAATTTGGGATTCATCCAGCTCTGATAGAAGAAGTATCCTCAGCTATATAAAGTTGAAGATGAAAAGTCAATTTCAGAAAGAAACGCAGGAACACGAAGACAGAATAGCAGCGTGGTGGGCAGCTCGTAGGGTAAGATATTTTGTTGTAAATTCGCTTCCGTGTCTTTTCTGCCCTCCCCTGTACTTTCAGCAGTAATCGTTTTGCTTTAGGGAACTACTGCAGCATCAGTTTAGTTGCTGCCATCCATAGCATCTACGAACTATAGCAACGATCATTATCCATCGTGAAAGCTTTAACTGAAATAAATATCATGCTAGCATCATTTTTACAAGACACCCCTATTTTTCCTATAAGAAATGAACACAAGCTCGAAGCTCCACTTCTCAAACTTTTTCTGGAGCCGTTTAAATAAGAATCGAACAGACACATATTGTACTTTTCCCTGTGTTTGGAAGCTGCAACCTTTCGCGATGCTTCAAAAAATAACACCAAAACTTTAAGACACTTGCTTTCAAGCAGGAAATACCCTACACACAGTGGAAAAGACCTCGTGGGAGGTCCAAATTGTTGCCAAATGAAGTCTACGAGATGTAAATGCCCAATGAAGTTGTATTCTGCAAGAATGCGCTTTATTCTATCGTCCTTTGTAGCCCAAGTAGCCCGCGACGCGTCATACCGTCACCTCGAGAGCTACCTTCCGCCGCGCGCGACCCGTCGAAGGCGTTCATCGACTAGAATCGGATGTTTCTCATTCCACACACAATAAGCTATGGAAGGCAACCATGTATAGCGCCCAAGTAATCGGAAAGAGCACTTTTAGCTCCAAGTATAAGTAGTTTACATTCATTCCATAAAGGGGAGGCTGGAAGTGTCGCTCCCGTGTTTTACTAGACCGGGCAGTTTGTTTCGGAATGAGGACAAAATATGGAAATGAGGCGATCAACTTTAAACCTTGACAAGTGGAACCAACTATCCGCATATTACCTTCATCATCCATCTGGGAAAGAATGGAATTTGCTTTCATTTATCAAAAAAAAACTTCCGCATTCCTGTTTGAGTGAGTTTCGCTTGATGTTTATGAACTATTCATAAGGGACCTTTCGAAAGAAAGGATTTTTTGAAGGCAAAAAGTACAATTTCTCTGTCGTGAAGCAAGCCCGTTGTTATTCGTCTATGCATTCGGTTTTCATACAGGATAACAGTAGTCGGAAAGTGAATTCAGTCAACAAGATTTCATTGTGAGGATACATTATTTTATATATTATATATTATTTTATTGATATATTTTTGGAGCAGGCTGGTAGTAATTATAATAATATGCAGAGTCGGCAACTATGAGAGGATGTACATCTTGGAAAACCATAAATCCGAGGTTACTCATTGGACGACATGGCGTTAGAATGGTTTCATTACCCTCTTACATGGATCCAATCAGTCAATTTTTTTCAGAAGGAATGAAGGACAGGCCTTTTCGGTGAAAATGTAGCTGCAGGGGGGAGGGGGGGGCAGGCCCTATTGTGCTCTGCGTCTCTTCAATTCTTACCCCATNTACCCAATCTAATCATCTCACCCATCCTGGAGCTCTTCCCCTTCTTAAAGTTAGGGAAGGAGCTCCGGGGTGGGTCAACCGATTGGATGCTCGATTCTTACCCCATCCCAGCTTTTTGCACGATATAATCGTCACTCCCCCCAGAACTCCTTCCCTGATTTCGAAATGGGGAAGAAATCATCTCTGCACTCGAGCGCAGCATTATGCCGACTAGTGTTAGGGACGCAGAGCACAAAAGGGCTCTGGCACCCCCTAACTACATTTTCACCGGCTTTTTCTTTTAAGGCAACACAATATCCATTTATGAGTGAGCAAAGTACTTCCTCATCCCCTCTCAATTCCAGCATCAGAATTTCCCATTATCCTTCAACAGCTGACGTCATGTAGGCGAGTTGCCGAAGGGAGCTATTGGAGCTATGCTATTCCAAAGGGGTGTGGGTTCTTCTACCAGAACGGGCGAGACGCGCTCGCTGCATCAGATCGCGCGTAATCCGCTGCATCAGATCGCGCGTAATCGTGCGCCTTGTTCTTCTGCCAGAACGGGAGAGACGCACTCGCTGCATCAGATCGCGCGTAATCGTGCGCCTTGAAGGAATGGATTTGAATTTACGGGAGTCGCCGTGAGACCACGGTCGCTTGTCGTGGAACTCCCGCTCCAAGGACAGGCCCGTTCTGCTCTTTTCCCTGACAATGAGCAACGCTCTCAATACTGACAGAGTCACCAGTAGAAGACATTTTTCTTGACAAAGTCCCGAAACACGATGAAGTGTGTGGTGTGGTATCAACCAACTACTGGGAATGATCACAGCCTTTCCTCCATTTCTGGTCGCAGCTCCAACTCTTCTCGTACTTCACCTCTACAGTAGTCAGGAAATGGATACAAACGGATTGCGTCTTTAGTAGTCGAATCAGTGACAAATAGTAAACTCGGCATCAACGAGAAGCTTATTTTTCAAATTCCACAATTCTTTTTTTTCTGAGGTTGCAGGTATCGAAGTCACGACGCCTATCTGTTGATTTCAGATCGAGTAGAATCTGGCATCATGCCTCGTTCCCAGAGATGGGGTGGGATGATGACCCCTCCTGGTCCAGTGTCTAATACCTCTCCTAGGCTTTGTAATGATTTGGTAAATTTTTTATGAGAGTTTTTGAACTAATGAACTGACGGGGCTAGATCGAGGTTGATGGCACCTATGTACACAAGTGGCAAGGGGTCATACCGTGTCCGTGTGGACTTCTTTTTTTAGTCCTAAAATGGAACTGAAAAGTTTGGAGATCAGGTTATTGAATTCCAGTGGTTCTGAGGGGTTTGTAGCAAGATAGACGGTTCTCAGTGGATAAATATGCAGGATACAATATAGAAATAAAATCTATAGGTTAGAGAGGTATAAAAGTACTGTAAACTGGCTTGTCGGGTGTAGCATCATTATCTGTTTTTCAAAATAAAGTCTATACAGAAAATGGCTGGATGATGGGCCACGTGTATAATCTACTCGAAGCTTTTTCTCCACCATAATCCGGATCAGTGAGGACTGGGTTGGTTAGGGTTATTGAGAAGTATACTAGCCTGTCAGGACATAATGGTGACTTGCATAAGAACGAAAGCACAAGAATTGAATGGAGATTATAGGGGGAAACTGTGCATAGAGATAATGATTTTTGCGAGTCTCCAAAAAGGGCGTGCGAGTAGCTGTCTCATTATGGGGTTATTTGCATTTTTTTCATAAAGCTCTGAGTCATCGGTGGAATAATCAATGATCAACATCAAAAATGGAGGATATAAGGAAGGCTGTCGAGGTTGATTTGTGCAGAATCATTTGCATCTTTCCAAACTGCCCTTCTTTATACTTTTGAGGATTCACTCATCACTTTAAGAAGAGTTGAGGTGGTGCAGTGGACATCGGCGCACTATCAGACGCGGATCGAAATCGATCGATTGTTATCCGCTCAAGCAACCAAGCCTTCCATCCTGGTGGGGTTCGGTTAACTGCTAACGGAGTCGTGTGGGAGGATAAGAGGGGAGACGGGCAGTAGGAACGATTTTGGGTAATCGGTTCGCCGCACGCGGCTGTCGCGGACCACTCATTCGCCATTATTACAGCTATAGCATTCCTCATACAGCTCAATCGATATACGATCATTGTTTCAGGCATAATTTTACTATTAGTTCTTTTGTTCTCGTACTTCTTACCTGCTGCTGCATCCTGCTACAATCCTCCGCGCGCGGCGNCTCTCTCGCCGCGACGCGACAATTTCGTTCCTTCTGCACCACACTCGTAAGAGCACTGACGTAGACATCGGTTGGTTACAGCAAGCTAGCGTACCAGCCGAATACGCGTTCAGTACCCTACTACTGGGTCATCGTTCAGCTCTCTCTGCGGTTCCATCTTATCGACCATGATTCTTTATTGTTTCAGAATGAACACTGCAGTGGCTGTTCTTCTTGCTGTTTGCTTCCTGCTATACATCACTGAAGGACGTCACAACCATAGCCACAGCCACGAACATGGTGGCGAAAGACCGCCTAAACCGGCGTTCCTCAAGAACCTCAACGAAACTCTCCGCGAAGAATTCTGGAGCATCGTGAAGGATAAAACTCTACAACCTAGCGAGAAAAGAGCGAAGGTCTTGGCATGGGGAGAGAAATACGGCCTTCAGGTATGTTTGCTATCCTGTTCAACCGATAATCAAGCAGCAGCTCATTCCTGAATCTTCTTACTGTAAAAATGTCTTCTACGCTGTCTTTCCTAGTCTAGAGAACAGAAGGCAGAGGTGAATGTGAGGAAGAGGATCAGTAGCATGGATGAAAGAAATATGACAGGGAAAGAGTGCTTAGATGGGAGCTCTACACTCGGTTCCCAACCACCAACCACCCCGCCGTACATCGCCCTGTGGTTGGCACCAGCTTCACCAGTTATTCACCTTCCCATTGACCACGATGAACTCGGGAATCCGGTTAGTCCTCATTTGATCGATGCCGATCATTGAAAACTCCCCCCAATCCGGAAGGCTTATCTTAACTCATGTCAGCCTGTCTGGAGAGTGACGATGAGGTATAAAAAAGTTTATTTCCAGAAGGAAACGCAGGAGCATGAAGACAGAGTAGCAGCTTGGTGGGCAGCTCGTAAGGTAAGATGACATATCGTAAATTAGCTTTCGTCTGTTTTTTTTTTGACTCTGTATAGGCGGTGGATCCAACTAACCGTTGAGAATAGGTTCTTTACTGAAAAATGTAGGATCCGAGCAGCAATAATTGTCACATTTCAGGGGTCTACTGCACCACCAGTATAGTTAGCACCATCCGTCGTGCTCTGTTAACGACCACTTTCAGTCTAAAAAGCATTAACCGAAATAAATATGGCTTTAGTGCAATTTTTCTGCAAGTTATTGCTATCTCCATTATGAGCAATGTGGAAGAATGGAGGTGGAGAGTACATTCGGCAACAAGTATTTGAAATGAAAATGAGCAAACACTTGTCGTATTCACGTCTTTGATGAGAAGTGATCGCAACTGGTTTCAAGTGTCTTTCACATACTCTACCAAATTTTTATTTTCCCTTTATTTGGAACATTCAGTCACCTACTTTCCATCTAGGAGGTCGCCCTCTTACAATGAGGAAAAGGGTCATCCATGAGAAACCTATTTTTCTAGATGAATACATCAGCTGAAAGAAACTTGTAAAGACGCTACGCCCTCTATAGACAATCAAGAAGGACCATGGATCAATGTCTGCCGTGTCCAAAACCCCTCATCCCCTTCCTCACTTCTCATGTCTTCAAAAATTCAAACGATCCCATGCAGGAGTAGTCATGAGCCCCAAACCGCTGTGTACCCGAGGGTGCGGAATTATTATACTTTACTTAAGTAATTCGATGTGCCAATTTCAGCGATTTAACGACATATTCCTTTGTTCATCGGGACAGCCGAAAACTTCTTGGGACATTACGCATTCATGGCAATTAACATCGAAACCTACGAGCTTTACGAACATTGGTCAACTCCGTTTGGAGTTACGTCCTCATATTTGGCTCCCATTCAGGGTCGTAGTTGATCATAAATGTATTTTGGGCGAATAAAAACTATTCCAAAGACAAGCCTATCTATAACAAAGTCTGCCAAAGACACTAATACCCAGGGGTTAGCTGAACGTCCTACCGAAACTTCTCTGTTCTTTCATAGCTGACTTGTTCATGTGCTAAGTTCAGGTGGTGCCAAAATTCGGAAAATTCGTGAGAAGATTTAAGCACTATAAATCAACTTAATACAAGTGAATATATACACATACATACTTTTGACTGAACATCAGTAATTTACTTCAAACAATGCCTTTATTATGAGTTCGACCTGAACGGAACAACTGTAGTGCTTTGTACTCTGCACACAGTGGCGCCGGCATTTGGCTTACCGTAAAATTTTTCTAGAATCCGTTTGAACAGACTGAACACAGCGTTTCTATAGTATTTCGTTGCAACAAGTATAGCGATTGTGTTGATAGGGCTGTGCAGAGCAACCGCCTGAGAGATCACCGCATTCCAAACTGAATACAATCTATTATTATTATAATCTAAAGTGTATAATATATGAAATTATATGGACAAAATAGTCAAGCGGAAAACTTACATTTGGCTCCAAATGGTACTTGAAAATAGCGAGTTGAAAACAAGATCATAATAGGAACAAGGACACTAAGTGCTGGAGTCAAACTCTGAATTAGAAGGTCTCAAGGAAATTATTTTTGTATTTTCAAATATTTCTTATCAAGCTAAATGTCATTTTGGATGCGATCACGCATTCAAGTCCTGTGCGCGGTCGAAGTTTCTCCCATATCTGGTTAACCCTTTACGACTACGGTAATATTACAATCCACAAATCACCTTCAAGGATGGATTCTCAACATACTAGTCCATCAATTATTTAAAGATGGCTTAGTTGCTCGTGCACCTCGACTGTCCCCACAAATTATGTGAGTCAGCTACTCTTCTGATTGCCATCGTGTTTCAGAACAAACGACGAGTACGGGACGCAGATAGAGAAGAAATTTCATGGCCCCAAAGTTACATAGGTTACTCAACCCTACAGGGGTGCCCAAAAAAAAGAGACACTATGCATGGGGCCTAATCCAGGGCGGAATATGTCGCACCGATTGAAGCAGCAGAGGAATGTAAATGAGTAAATTGTACTAAGAATGTTGCTTGATGAAAGGAAGCAGGAACTCGTGTGGTTCCTATATTGGCATCAAAATATGAAGCCGTCTGCCATTGCTGACGCGCTCAAGACGACTTATGGGATATCGGTCGGCAACAAGCAGATACGCAACTTTCTCAATCGAGTC
>UZAF01016743.1:21599-31613 GCA_900617895.1 Haemonchus placei
TCCTGTAGCCCCGACAACTCCGCAATGGTTTGCGACGTCGTGGGAGACGAGCCGATCTCACCACCTCAGACGACATCAATTTTGCGTGGTAAAAACTTTCGATTTCGTCCGTGCGGAAGGCCATTGAAGAATTCCGTGATCGAGTACAATGTGTTCTTGATTTTGCGGGTGGTAATATCCAGTCAGAGTTTAATAAAGTTCGATTACATTGGTGGTACAAGCCGAGCAGTGAGAGCGTCTCTTTTTTTTGGGCACCCCTGTATATTTCGAATTGGCAGATTTTGATTGAATTTACTGAATATGCTGAGCTTTGCAGAGAGCCCGAAATAAGCCACGATCGCTTCATTTTGTATCCCTTCCATTTAATACTTCTTCATTTTCGTAGGAAAAGACGTAGGACAAAGTCTTTTGACGGTAATCAAACCGATTAGAGGGATGCGCACCATTCGGCTTTTATTAGAAATGTAATGACGTTCTGAATGCCTATGCGGCCTTTACAGTGAATTGCGATGGAAAGCAGATGCGCAACTTAGCGCTTTTGATCATTCTAGACGAGTCTAATACCAATTGACAACCCCGCTAGAGATTGGAGGTATGAGTGGTCTGGGCGAGTATCGATCCTTTGTTCGACTCCAGACCACTTGCACCTCCACCACCTATGCCCCTATTTTTTACTCACAACTTCATTAATCAGATTTCTTTCACCGACTGCGAACTTGAATTTTTTGTTTCACTTCTATACTACTCCTTTTGAAAGATGCGATTCGGTCCAAGCCCATTTTCTTTTTCCTGGAACGAAAGTGTTACCTACTTGGACAATCAAGTGAATCATCAAATCGCGGTGCAATTCCATAGTTTGGCTGCTCATGAATTGTCGTTTTTTATAAAGGTGAATCATAATGATGCCTGCTATAACTCCACACAAAGATATTACTATAAAAGTAGTAGTTAACCATATGACTTGGAATTGAGCGAATTTAGGATCATCCTCATCAGTAGCCAGGTATGATCGATAACCATTAAGGAAATGCAGATGGGGGTTTCTCTGAAAATGGTCATTTTTCATTTAAAATATTAAATTTTCACATTAGGACCAATCAAAAATCAGTAGTAGGAAATTCCAAATAATCCATAGCTTCTCTCAATTCTTGACTTTTTTCTTTTTTGGTATTTGGCCTATATGAATTCCATCCTCTTGTCCATTTATTGACTTGAGATTTGGCCTGCGTTTACTTGGTGCTTATGCGTCCCACTCAGTATGTGATAGCGCGTCATTTGGCGCAGAAATAAATAAATAAATAATGCATAAAAAAACCGTACAAATTTACCTCAACAACTGCTTTCATATCTTCTTGTAGTTTATACGAAGAAATGAGGACAAAAATGATTGGAATATTGCCAAATATATAAATAGCAGCTGTTATGTAATGCGTATTACTATTAAGAAGCAGACTTTCCAGTTTTCCTGGTAACGGTTGTAGAGCATTTAATCGATGTATGAAGGCGACAAGCGTTCCACAAAATGAAAACTGTAGCAGAATGATCGAAATGCTCTGGGAGAACATTTTAATTCTTTTTCATTTTCAATTTCTTCAGTGCACAACTGATAAAAAAAATAGAGAGTCAAACCCTTGGCATCAACCAATTCTGCTTTGAGTGCGCCCCTGCATTCGAGTACCATTCTGAATGTTGGTGGCGATTTGAATGCGTTAGTGGCCTATTCAGTGAATAGCAGCGACCAGCCAATGTACAAGTCAGTGCTGTTATCCTCCCAAACGAGTCTGGTACCAAATGACCGGCCCCAGGGAGACGGAAAGCTGTTTGGTCTGGGCTGTCTCTAAATCTTGGACCACGAATATGGCTGCTTTCATAGTCCGCCGGCGTGCCCGCGTGCCAGCCGAGGTAGTGCTAGGGGGGAGGAGGGAGGCAGACGAGGTCGACGCGGTCGTCTGCCTTCCCCCTAGCACTACCTCGGCTGGCACGCCGGCGGACTATGAAAGCAGCCTATGTGGTGGTTCGTCAATTACCACTACACCATTTCCGCCCTTCATACTTCACATACGTGACGCTATTACCTAATAATATGCCGCAAGCTACGCCAATCTGTTCAGCTTGGGCTTATTCACGTCGAAAGGGCCCTGTAGAAACTGCTTCTGTCTAACCTGACATTTTTGTTCAGAGTGGACACATGCGGTGAACAGCTCAACTGCGCAACAAGGGATTAAACGCCGCAGTTAAATCATTGGAGCATTCTGAACTCCTACTTATATTCCATACATACTTCAAGACTATGTTTTCTCCTAAAAATCGGAAACGTTTGAGTTACTCACGAATAGCACGAAATTGGCGTCTTCGAATAAGTTGGCAAACCACGATTCTGAGTAGCAAGCAATCTCTGGGAATACCGGTAATAAATCGAATAGGAAACATATTGTGATATCTGTTATAAATACAGTTATCTAAATGATTCAATATTTCTCATAATCTTATTTTTTAGATTAGCATCTACAGGGTAGTAAATCAGTCCACAACAGAATGGGATGCGGTTCTCTGAAGAGACCAAATTCGTCACAGTATTGAAGCTAGGGGGCTTTGTTTTCTTCAAATAGTCGTGATCGCAACAATTTTGAAAGCCTGGGTTATGAATGGATCTCGAAATGAGAAAATACGAAGAAAATTGGAGAAAGCTCTAAGTTAAAAAGCGCACACTCGCCCAATTGGAGGCGGGACTCCCGAATTGCTCTTAACGTCCACGCCGTCACAGCATCCTTGCTGAGCGGCTTTTCGCCGCCTGGTACCCTAATGCAATGTCTACCAACTGCACTTAAGTATTTCTCGAGTAACACATTTTTTGCAAGGTTAGGCTATGATGAGATGCGTTTTTATGTCTTTTAGACACAATGAACAGCGCTGTTAACATACCACGAGATTTAGTAATATCCACTGATACTTCTTTAGTTGCGGAGGAGTTTCTTTAATGATAACAAATATTGTCAACAACGTAAGAGGAATACCAGCTGCACTGATACACAGGAAAATGAATTCGACGATGTTTCTGCCACTGAAGCGTATCAGAGGTCTGCCATCGATAGTGAACCAGCTAAAATGAGCAGAATCAGCAGATTTTGGGAAATCCTTACGAAGATACTCTTGTTTTTTTTTCGTTCGAGCCTGAACAAACGTAATGGATTTTAATAGGAGAGATTTTAAAAGAAGGAATTTTCACGATGTTAGGGCTCGGATAACTAGGGGGCACAAGAATGTTGTCAAGCAAAATTTCTCTCGCTGAGAGAATCAGACGACGAAGCAGTCTCTGCGTATCGTGTCCACCAGCGGAGGGAAGCCGCGACCGCTCGCTGGATGGATTAGAAAGGGGGACCACTTGAATTGGTATTCGGGTATAGAGGAATGGGAAATGAGGGATAAGTGTGATGTGTAGTCAGCCAAGGACTGTTAATGGCTAACCAGTTTCTGCCCTGAGTGATGTGAAGACTTTATTGCAGTAACTGTATGGTATTGCAGGAAACCCAGGCTTTTTCAGTATTCTGAACCTATTCTTTATGTTAGTAAGCTCTGAGAACTGCAACATCACTTGAAAGTCTGCAGCAGCAGTGAATCAATCCTAAACCAACAGTTTGTATTGCCATTGTAAGCAGCGAGGAATGGCCAGCTCTTCCGTCTGCGCTCCATCCTTCCGCAACTAAGATGCCTACGGAGGAGGGAGCAGAGATAACGACAAAAACGCTGAGTCCCTCCACACGCGGTTGTCAACTTTCCTGTAACCATAACTAGGGTAGGAAATTTTTTCTAACAAAGCCCGTCTCGTTAGATAAATCTTCGTTATCCAGGGAATAGATTTTACTCAATCATTACTTTTTTTAGTCGATTGATCTGAAGTATTTACTGAGATACGAACATTCAAAAAGAGACCGCACGTAATAGACGACTATTGGCAACCGATGGGGAAGACGACAAGCTAGATGTCTGTATGTCAACAGATTTGTGATTGGACTGACTTCACAACACCGCAAAAAGCTACTTGCGAGTAACCTTGCTAATCTAATAAATAGATGTTTATAAAGGCGCAGTTTACGATAGTTTTGAGGTGCCAGTCGGGCCGACAAACAGGTTGTTCAAATTTCCAACGTCGAGATCCCTCGTGAAAGGTCTGCCTCCATAACCCCGTCGAATAAATAGATGTTTATAAAGGCGCAGTTTACGATAGTTTTGAGGTGCCAGTCGGGCCGACAAACAGGTTGTTCAATTTTCCAACGTCGAGATCCCTCGTGAAAGGTCTGCCTCCATAACCCCGTCGAAACTCGTCCGCTATGGGTGTGGCATTCAACCGATGCAATCTCCTAGGCCGTTTACCGATCTGACAGCGTCACCTATGGTATACTGGAACGCCTCAGATCCAACAGAAGGCTTTCATCAGAAATTATTTTTATCGTGAACTGTGCCTTTGAAAGAATACTTATATGTCCGTGAAGAAATGATTAGTACCTGTCAGCGTAGGTGTGTACTTCCGAGTTCCAAACAACAATCATGCAGTGAAAGAGCTGCGTACCACAAAATAAACACTTTCTCAATGGGAGAGATTTTCAAAATCGCAACTAGCTTTATTCGATGCCACTTTGGCAATTCGTAAGCGGGAAGAGCGTGTAGCACAACAATAAATTTCGAGCCAGCGTCACTATAGGCGCCCTGAGTAACCAGGATGGGTAACCAGGAAGTTATCAAGGAATATAAACTGTTTTGAGTGAGTAGTTTTGCCTCGGTTTCTGTCCATAAAGACTTCCACACAGGTTTTTTTCTGATCCATTCTTGCAGTTATCTGGAAACAAAACATGGAGAACGGCCTTTCAATAACGAATGTCTACTGCTGAACAAGAGGGCATTAGATATTTGGAAACTTAAAAAATAAAAATTCGAAGGCAGCAGCTAAGAATTACCAGGTAAACGTAATGAGGGAAGCTTAACCCCCTATAACAACGTGCTTTTACTTTACTGCGAGGCCGTTTGTAACTGTTGACTGATTTCCATAAAATACACAGCATTTTAGTTCAAAAAGGCAAGATATCCAAACTCTGCTAAAGATCCTCTCAAGTAATGAATAAAAAACAGTCTCTGTGAGTGGGTGTTACAGACACCCGTCAATCATCGAAAGTTGATGTAAATGCTTCTGCAGGTAAACCAGANCTGTTCTTTTATCTGCAGGTTTCTTGGAACAGAACCCATAGGAAACATTGTGAAAGTTGACGAATGTTAGTGACATTGTCAACCCCGCAAATATACGTCCTCACATTCGGCTCCCACTCAATGTCGCAGAAGCCCATGAATGTATTTTAGGCCCATAAGAGCCAATTTAACGACAGGCCTGCGTATAATAAAGTCTGTCAAAACACCGATACCTGAGGGCTGTCTGTGCATCCTGCTGAAACTTCTCTGTTTGTTTATTGCTGGCTTGTTCATGTGTTCAATCGAAATTGTGCCGAAATTCAAAGAGTTTATTAGATTAAGCGCCAGGGAATTAAAATAATACAATGAAATATATACACTTCCATGCTTTTTATTGAAAAGCACTAATTTACTTCAAGCAACTCCTTTCTTATGGGTTCGACCTCGACCTGAACGGAGGAATGGTAAACCGAAATGGTACAGCTGTGCTTCCTATCTTACTGGCTCCAGTGACGCCGACCACCGGCTTACGGTGGCACTTCTTCAAAATTGGTTTGAACATACTGAATAGAGCTTTTCTATAGTACTTCGTTGCAACGAGTACAGCGATTGTACTGATAGGGCTGTGCAGTGCAACCGTCTGAGAGATTATAGCGTTCCAAACTGAACATAATTTATCGTAGTCTGAGCTGTACAATAAATATATGAAGTTATATGGAGAATATGTCCCCATAGAAAACTCACAATTGGCGCCAAACGGTACTTGAACATAGCGAGTAGAAAACAGGATTATCATGGGGACAAAAACACTCAGTGTTGGAGTCAGACTCTGAAATAGATAGCCTTTTGGAAATTTTTTCCTGTGTTTCCAAGCACACTTTTTTGGCTAACATCTCAGCTCCACATAGGCTCGGACCTCGTAGGAGTCCGAAATTTTGTCCCCAACCTTGTAAGATTGATGATTTAAGTGTGTACTCCACTATTACAAGGGATACAGTACGTTCAGATAAATTCCTTAGGTGAATTCCAACGAACCAAGCCCACCTTTTATGAATCAAAAACTGCATAGTTTGTGGTACCCAACCCATGTACGAGTCTTCCCAGACTTCTTCTTAATCTTCCCAGACAACTCTGACTCTGATACCCAGTCGGGAGACCTGGAACGGATGGGACGTTTGGTTGGCCACGGCGAATACCTACAGCGGGTTGCGGACCATGCCTACGTGAAGTGTAGTGCCCCAGTTGCCACCCTATTACCTCCTCCCATAGTCTTCCTACTTTTTCCTTTATCTAACTTTCTTCACAAACGTCCCGTCCTACTTTTTGACTTCAATTCTCAATTACTTTCTTGCAAACCATAATTCGATTTGAACCGATTTACTTGTTCCTGAAAAGGATGCGATACCTACTTGGACAATCAAGTGAATCATCAAATCGCGATGCAGTTCCATGGTTTTGCTGCTCATGAATTTTCGTTTCTTATAGAGATGAATCAGAATGATCCCGGCTATAATTCCGCATAAAGATATTAATATAAAAGCAGTAGTTAACCATATGACTTGAAACTGAACGAATCTACGATCATCCTCTTCAGTAGCCAGATATGATTGATAACCTTTGAGAAACTGCAGTTGAGGTTTACTCTGGAAAATGTAATTTTCATCGAAAACCAGTATTTTTCACATTTGCGTCATTCAAGGAGGCTGCTCTTTGAAGGTGTTGATAAATTCTTAATTACTTACTTCAACAACTGCTTTCATTTCTTTTTGGGTTCTGTACGAAAAAATCAGAACAAAAATGATTGGAATATTGCCAAACATATAGATAGCAGTTGCGACATAATACGAGTTGTAGTGAAGTAGACGTTCAAATTTTCCTGGTAACGGCTGTAGAGCGTTTAAACGATGAATAAAGGCGACAAGTGTTCCACAAAATGAAAACTGTAGCAGAATTATGGAAATGCTCTAAAAAATGAATGATTCAATCCTCTTTTCATCCTTTTTTTTTCCCTTACAACTTGAAATTTGCTTAAATTCCAACTCTCCTCACTGATATACCCCGCTAGGGTGGATAGCATTAGCTCAATTTTCTGGTAGTTTAGCCATTTCACTTGTGATGAAAGTATAAACAGTGAAACGTTTGCGAGAAGGAAATAGTTCATGACATTTTTGTGGCTCAAGTGAAATAATGGAAGTTATGGCGTAGAATAGTGGAAAAATGGCAAAAATCGGCGGATTTTAAAAAAATATCAGACCTAAAAAGTCAGTAACTGTCTGGATGCCTCTCACCTGAGCTTAGTATTCATTGGCGTCCTAATGCTTTATTGGAAATCTTGCTGCCTCAACAGCGTGAGTTGAGACCACTCTGGTATCATCCGCTCCTGAAGGGATGGGAGACTCGGAGGGCTTGGACGTTAACCGTCCAGAAATTCGATCCGCGCGCCTCATTCATGTGATAATGCGCCAATTCCAGTTTACCACCTCCTTCCTCTACACTATGCATATGTTCAGATGATTCTATGACTTTATAGTGCTAGGCTAGCCACATCAATCTGGTTAAGTTAGGCTTTTCACTATTGGAAGGCTTCTGTAAAAACTGTCCATGACGAACCGAACATTCTCATCCGGATTGTGCGTGATCGTTAAACAGCTAAGCTGGCTGACTCCCTGCTCATTTGTTTGCTTACTACTAGATTGTGTTTTTCGAAGAATTAGTTGAGTTACTCACGAACAGTACGAAAATGGCGTTCTCGGTTACGTTAGCAATCCATGATTCTGAGTAACAGGCGATTTCTGGGAATACTGGTAAAGGATCAAATAGGAGACATATTGTGATGTCTGTTATAAACACAGTTACCTGAATGATTGATTATTTCCTCCTTAGCAAACAAAAACAATGTGATAAATTAGTTTTTCCACAAAATAGCTTTTGGTTTTCATAGTCAGAAGAGCGTAATATAGCCATAGTACTCAAACTGAAAGGAACTCGTCCTTAGTGAAAAAACTCAAAAGTGCTACTGGAAATTGAAAAGCTGGTGTTAAATGGGAAGAATCTAAAAAAATGAAAAGAAAGGGCTGTAATGAAGTTGAAACAATTGGTCGCTTCGATCGCATATCCATCGACCTTTATGATGAACATTAGAAATACAATAATGCGGCAACAAGTCCGCGACTGCCGCGTGCGGCAGATCGATTACCCAAAACCGATTCAACTACCCGCCTTCCTCGTTTGCTAAAGTCTACTGGCACTCAGGAATCACCTAAGTAGGCTATGACGAATTGTGTCCTCATATCCTTCAGATACGATAAAGTGCTTTAACCCACATGTGGACTGCAGTTGTACTTTTTGTTTTATTCATCTAAATTTTCACTTTCTTTCAATTGTTCTTCTCACATTATTACATCAGGCCTAAATGAAACTACATACAGCGTGGTCCTAAAAAATCTTCTAATTTTGCAATTGTAAAGTTTTTTCCGAAGTAGTACATTACCTTGGTGAATTTTCCGTTCATTGAACAGCTTCTGAAAACGAGGTATAAAAAAATTGTGGTCATCACCATTTCCAAATGCAAAGTTCGTGAAAATTCCCCGAAACTGTTCCTCGTAATGGCTAACCAAGCGACCGCGCCTTTTACATTGTCCTTAGATTACTTTTTAATTTCTCTTATAGCTGTAGTTGGAANTGAATGATTCCTGGACCACGATGCCTCAAGATTCTCTAGAAGGCTGTGAGCTAAGCTGATACTTGAAAACATGAAAAAGTTATAAGAATACTTGATAAATAATATAAATACTAGGGGCAGGCTATGGTGTGGTCCGCCGGCGGTTCACGGGGTCGTCAGTGGGTTAAAAACACACCGAAAACTCACCACAAGATTTAGCAATATCCATCGATATTTTTTCGTTTTTGGAGGAGTTTTCGTAATAATAATAAAAATTGTCAATAACGTTAGCGGAATACCAGCCACACTAATGCATAAAAAAGTGAGTTCGACGTTATTTCTACCATTGAAACGTATCAGCGGTCTGCCATCGATGGTTAACCAGCTAAAATAAACATGAATCAAATCCGTGGCTTTCAGAATGATCAGAAAAAATTCTTTCTATTGTTTTCTTGATCATATTGCTTTCCTGATCAAGCCTAAATAAGCACTGATGGACAGCTGATGATAGGGGACATTGTAAACGGCAACCTTAACAATTACAGAAAGGAATCCCACTTATAGCCTGTGACATTTATCTTCCTTTGTTAAATATTTTCCAGTATTTACCGAGTAATCGGACGAGAAGGGACGAAAGGGATGAGCTTTGCTGAGCAAAGGATTAGCAAGATAACAAGCCAGATGCCTATTTGTGATTGAATTTGTGAATGGGAAGAAAAACTTGTACATAGCGCTCATGCGGGTGGCACAAAAATGTGGGAATATTGAAAAGGTTAAGGGAAATTTACGGTAAAGTTCTTTTTATTCGAACTGCTTGTCGGATATTTAAAAAAAAATATCTAAGTTTGTACTGAGTAGGATATTACCTGTCAGCGTAGAGGTACACTTTTGAATTCTGTACATCGCCCATGCAGCAAAGGAGTTTATACACCACCAAAGAAACACTACTCCAATACAATGAAACTGATTGTTCAGAATGGTGATTAGTGTTATTCTATGTCGCCTTGGCAATTTATGGATGGCCAGAATCTGTATCAACAATCGTAAATTTTGAGTCAGTATCACTACAGGTAATTTACGAACAAATCAGGAAGTTGCTATGAAGCAGAAAGTGTCTCAAATAAATTTTTTCAGATAGGCAAACATGTATCAAAGTTTTTCTGAACCCCTTTCAG
>UZAF01016743.1:32265-64385 GCA_900617895.1 Haemonchus placei
CATGTTGCCCACTTGCTTTATTTACAGCATCATAACAGAAAATGGGTTTTAAAGCCGATCGGTTTGTCAAAAAGTTATAACTTTTTCGCTATACACATCAATCAGCATCATGTTTATCATTCAGCATTAATCACTTATAATTTTAAACTCGCAAGTATACAGTTACCTAAAATATGCTATGCAAGAAGTATATAATCACCATAACCACGGGATTCAAGTGAAGTTTTAGTTTGCGATATCGAAATCAAGGCTAATTATATAATCAAAAGAAATGCTTTCGATGCGAGGCAGACAAGTTTGACGTGATGTTTTCAGAAACTTTCTTTGAAGGAACTAACGGTCTGTGTATTCGAAAAAACAGCTAAAGAATAACTTAAACATAGTGGTAGCTGTTAGCTGCTATCGGAGGATATCGGTACTGCGAGTTTCAGGCTATCAGTTCGCTATATTAACACAGAACGAACGTAACTAGGGGCTCTTCAGAAAAAAAAAACATTGGTGATTCATATTTTTGCTCGAGTTATTGTTGAAATGTAAATCTTATGGGAACAATTAGGGTAGCGATATGGCATATGTGCTTCCCACCTCGATTGTTCAATGTTTCGGATGGGACTTTTGGATCTTTAAGTGGTGCAGAGTACTTCTCGGTGAACGAGGATGGAACTTTCTGGATAATTCACCTCAATGTGGAATGGTTCTTGTTTACTATCTTTATATAGAATAAACACTTTATCGAATATCGTCTTCTTTTCCCAATTATGTTGGGTTGTTCTGGTGCACCGGTGGGATAGCTGGATTATGACATTATCGTTTTTGTTTTGTTGCATTCGGGGGATGATTGTTTAGTAGTTTCATTATTATGATCCTAAAAGGAAAGAGTGTTACCAAGGGAAAGAATTGCGATTGGAACAGTAATGAACCACAAAATTGGCTGAAACGAGTAGGTTACTAAAGTTTCTGAAAAGTGTGAACTCGCAGATTCCGCTTCGCGCACATGCACAGGCATTTGCCACAGCTCATCCCTGCAGCCCATCCCAACAAACTATACAGAATATCACTGATTATCAATAATTATCTCTGTTTATCGATCGTTAACACTATTTATCAACGATTATCATTGAAGTGCTAAGGAGCAGAAAAGGAGATCATTCTGTACTATGCCTCTGTTGCATTTCGCAAACCCATGTTCTATGCTCCACTGTATCAGATATGCTTATTGATGTTGAATACTCTGGTCCTATGTATTGCTTTTGAGGATACTGTACCCAGATTTCCAACGTATTATGGAATGAATCAGACGTAAGAGTATTATCTGTCCAATATAGGTACGATGCACTGGGGCGGGCTAGACACTTTAATGCTACTTTACAAACCTACATATAAATGCTTACCTTCCCTGGAAGCGTTTGTAAAAATTTTCCCTTGAATTTTGTTCCTTAAGCGTTTCATAAGACCTATTCTGTTTAGTTGAATGCTGAGTCTTTCAATAGCTTTATTTTCAGGATGAACAAAATTATCGGCACTATTTTAATCGTCAGTGTAGTACTGTGTCACGGCAAGCGAGAACGTTTTCATTTCCGTGGGCCATCGATACCGCCACCGCCACCATATCTCGATGAAGTTAATGGGACAGCATGTCTGGAATACCTCGACATAATAGCAAACAAGAGCCTTACCATCGCACAACAAAAGAAGGATGTACAAGCTTGGGCAGCGAAATACGACGTCACGGTAGGTATTGCTAGCAAAATTTGTTGGAAAGGAAATAAGGTAAAACTGGGCCTTCGGTCTGAGTTCTCAACTGTATTTCATTGAGGTGAACAAGTTCCCTTTACGCTACGTCTAACAAGAACATTTGAGGGTATTGTGAATGAATATAACACAAATATGACCAAAACGATGGAGGAGGCAAGGAAGAACGTGACTGAACTGATCAGCAAGCTGCCAACAGTATTGCAAATGGCCTACGAAATAATGGACAACGAAGGCCAAACTGTATCTCAACAGCGCCACGCTTATGCTAATCTGAGCGCACGATATCCAAAGGTCCTTTTCCTTGCTCCCAGATGCAGCTGAAATGGTAATAGTGACAGTTCGTCATCAAAAACTTTTTTACATTCAGGAGTACCGCGTGATTGAATATACATTCCAACTATTCCTACCTGACTGTGGTTGTGGTGGTGAACATGACGGACGTGGCAGAAGTCGCGGCCCACAGCCGCCTGAACTAGGTAGATGGGATTTCCCTATTGATAATAACAACTAAAGGAGCCTCCGAGGCGGAATAGGTGTTTTAGTAGCTTGCCCACTTTCGTCTCTTTACATTGCTTTTCAGAAAAAAGTAATTACGAGTTCGTCATGGATCCACGAGATGGGGATGAAATCGAAGTTATCGACCCAGTTTCTCCGAGTATTGCAAGACGTGATCGAAAAGGTTTTAAAGTAATACTTCCATTGACAACTCGAATATGATAAAGGTGATAATACTGTCTTTAAGGAAAGGCTCGCGGTTTTGAAGAATATTTCGGTGAGGGAACGATCGCGGTATGAAGCAGTGATAGGAGGACCTTAATCACTCAACAATTGAATTCATTTCTGAATCGTTCATCAAAGAACGAATGAACTGTTGAACAGAACCACGTTTATTTTCTAAACAAAGGAAATAAATATTTTGCAACTTTGACGTACCGTTTCCCTACGATTTTCTGAAACTTTGGATTTTTAGGCAGCTGGGTGTTCAAAAAATACGTCATAATTAGTGAAACATGGGCCGATTAGAATGTATTCTCCTATATTGATATCTTAGCCATATTCTTCAGTTGTAATCTGACAAAGAGATTTACCAAAACTTTCGAACACGACGAAAATCTTTTAGGTAAAGGAAAAGCGTATTATGACCAGAAAAACAAGCATGAAGGCTTGTATAGAAGTTTTTGTCTGATTTGTCAAAGTTTCGTTGAAAATTTATTTTAAGAAACGTCTGTTGATATGATCACAACATTCTTAATCTTTAGTACAGCTGCTAGTCTATCCACCTTCCCCTATACATACAATAATGCGGAAGTGGATGCAAATTCGTGTATGAATGGATTTTGTTTTCTCTGACTAAATGATTGGCAAACCGTAAGTATGGGATTGATAGGAAGCCTGTTTTCTTCAACCATCACACTTTAAGACTGGAAATATTAGCGACAGAACTCTATTCGATTTTCTGTCTGAAGCGAAATTTCCCACTCAAATTCTGGATCGTGGATATTACGGGATTAAGACCCCTTCCTGCTGCAGCGTCTAATCCACTTTTTGGACTTTATGATGGCTTGATGGATGTTTATGAAAAAGTTTTCTGAAGTGGAGAACCAGTGGTGCTATTCCTCGAGGATGACACACCTATGTGAGGGGACACGTCGTCCCCCAAAGCTTATTCCTAGTCCCAATAAAGTAATTCAGCACTCTGCAGTTCGGGTAAATGAACTCCAATGTTTCAAGAGGTTTATTTATTTATATATATATTTATTTATAATATTTAGAGCTTCATTGAAGAAATTTGCTAAGATGGGCTTTAGGGGCATCAGTTGATTCAGGGTCGGGAGTTATGCTCAGTTAAGCAGTTAAGCGATTGTACACTGATCCAGCTCGATTTACGAAGAATTTGTGCCTAAGATTTGAACGAGCTGGACTAAAGTTTATCTTACTATGGTTTCCTCTAGTAATTGATGGCACCATACGAAATAAACCGCTACATCGAATCTTATTTTGGGCCACCGAGTATTTTGCTAGCTATTATCACACCCTCATTCTTCTCCTGCATGAAAGCAACTTCAAACCTAGAAGACAGTTACGAAATGCAGAATCCGGTATATCTGTGTATGGTAAATTATGGTAGCGAAGAATCAATTTGCTGCGTGTAAAACTATCTTGAACTGCCTCCAACCCTTTGTGAGACTATGAACGTTCCGCAATGAGTGGCAAGGCGATTGGTGGGAATGGAATCTATGAGTAGAGGGATCATTTAAGGAATACTATACTGATAGGTTGATCTGGATGTGGGATCGCTAACTACACCTCGATATGAACTTCCATTGGGCAGTGGCTGGTTGATTAGCCACGAGTGCCAGCTATCTGAACCTTTTTCTTTACCATAATCCGGATCAGCGAGAGTTGGGCTAACCAGCATCATAGAAAAGTATAGCTGTGAGTGGAAGCACAAGAAATAAATGGAGATTGTCAAAGGAAATTAATGAAGACACATACAATTAATGTTCTTTGATGATCAATTTTCCTAATAATCAACTTCCAGAAAGTGCGTGGTGGGTAGTTGATCTAATTATGGGATTATTTGCATAATCATGGTGTAATAATCAATGATCAACATCAAAAATGGAAGATATAAGGGAGACTGTCGAAGCAGATTTGAGCAGAAACATTTGTATTTTTCAGCTTCGCTCTTCTTTGTACTTTCGTAGATACATCATTTCAAAAAGAGTTGAGGTGACGTAGTGGCCAGTAGTGCACTGTCCGGTGTAGAATCCAGCATCCGTCTACGCCAGCGGAACCTTCCATATATCGGGGTTCGGGTAAATGGGATCCAGCTTGTCCGAGAGAATAATAGCACTGACTTGTACATAGGCTGGGCTCCCGAAAGCCAGTGTATCGGCCAAAGACGCATCCGCTAACCTCAACGGGGCGTTCGCTTAAGGTTCAGTTGCTATATTTTATTAAATATGCCCACAAGAGCGCAAGATTCCCTATAACTCCAGAAACGGTATCTAAACTGCAATCGTGAAATGATTTTGTACTGTTTCAGAATGAAAAGTGCAGTGGCTGTTCTTCTTGCTGTTTGCTTCCTTCTATGCATCACTGAGGGGCGTCGTAACCATAGCCATAGCCACGAACATGGTGGCGAAAGACCACCTAAGCCGGCGTTCCTCAAAAATCTCAACGACACTCTCCGCGAAGAATTTAAGAGCATAATCAAAGACAGAAACCTACAACCTAGCGAGAAAAGAGCAAAGGTTCTGGCATGGGGAGAGAAATACGGCCTTCAGGTATGTTTGCTATTCCTGTTCAAGAAGCATTCGGGCAACGAATCACTCCTAAATTTTCTTTTAGTGAAAATGCGCTTATGTTTTCCTTCTTACAATTAGTCTAGAGGACACATAGGGAGAGCATAAATGTGAGGAAGGGGAATAGCTGTATGGAATGAAGGACTCTAGCAGAAAGGAGCGCTGAGATTAGAGAAATTCAAGGCAGAACGGTTTTTATATATGGGTTTTACACTCGGTTCCCACTTATTACCACTCCACCGGAGTTCTCCTCCTGGGTAGACTCCTGCTCAATTCCTTGCCTCCACCAAGCCTTTGAATAACACCTCTTCGATCGATCAGACCTGCGCTTCATTGTAAGACTTATACCAATGTTCATTTGTTCCTCATTGCTCTTCCCAACGACAATGATGTACTCGGGAATCCGATTAGTCCTCATTGGTCGATGTCGATTCTATTAACTCCCTATCCAAAAGGCATATCTTGAGTCATATAGCCTGTTCGAAGAGTAACGGTGTGGCATGAAAAGTTTCATTTCCAGAAGGAAACACAGGAACACGAGGACAGAGTAGCAGCTTGGTGGGCAGCTCGTAAGGTAAGATAACATATAACATAATGTAAATTCGCTTTCTTCCGTTTTTTCGACTCTGTATAATCAGGTGGGTACAAGTAACTGTTGAAAATTTGCTCTGTACGACACCTTCATAATTCGAGCAGCAATGATTGTTGTTGTTTAGGGGTCTACGGCAGCACCAGCTTGATTGTACCATCTTTCTCACATTGATAATGACCGATTCTAGTCTTAAAAGCATCAAAGGGAATAAATATGATTTCAATGTAATTCTTTTACAAATATGGAAGTAGGGATTACATTTTAAGCTAGTAAAAACATGAGTTGAAAAGAAGCATGTTCGTGTCTTCGGTCACAAGTTGATCAGAACTGGCTGAGTCTCGCCCATAGCTTACGATGTTTTGATTTTACATACACTTGTTCAGTGAGTCAGTCAAATTCAGTGAGTTTATGAGAAGATGCATGTCTTACAAATATTATACACATACATGCCTTCATCTAAACAATACTAATTCACCTCGTACAAATGTCTTTCTTATGAGCTTGACCTGAAGGGAGTAATGACAAATTGACATGGTATTGTTGAGCTTTCTATCTTAGTGGTTGCAGTGACGACGACCATTGGCTTACGGTGAAACTTTTCTAAAATTGGTTCGAACAGGCTGAGTAGAGCGTTTCTATAGTACTTCGTTGCCACGAGTACAGCGATTGTGTTGATAGGGCTGTGCAGAGCAACCGTCTGAGAGAGTACCGCATTCCAAACTGAATACAATCTGTTATTATTATAATCCGAGGTACATAATATATGAAATTATATGGACAAATATGTCAAACGGAGAAACTAACATTTGGCTCCAAATGGTACTTGAAAATAGCGAGTTGAAAACAACATTATAATAGGAACGAGAACACTAAGTGCTGGAGTCAAACTCTGAAATATTTAGAAGGTTTACTGGAATTGCTTTCCTGTTTTCTGAGTATTTTTTTCGAGCTAACTGTCATTCTGAATGTGATTGAGGGTTCAAATCCTGCTAGCGGCCGGAGCTTTGCCCATATCTAGTTAACTTTGGTAGACTACGATATCAATACAACACGTAAAATGGGATTTCACCAGAGTTAGGGTCGCTCAGTTGCTATTGTACAACGACTGACCGCACAAATCATCGTATGGATTAAGTACCCGTTCAAATGCTACCGTAGTCAAGAAAAAAGGCGAGTTTGGTGCGCAATAGAGATGAAAGTTTGAGGTCCCTAAATCATAATTGCTCTACTCTACATTTCGAATGTTCCGATTTCGATACACTCTGCTGAAAGGGACGGCAGTGAACCGCGTTTTCTTGGTTTTGCATCCATCCCAATTGAATAGTTATTCATAAAACGACAAAGGATAAGTCCCTCGGACCTCTCTCTCTAAAATCAAACCCGTTTTTGGGATGTGCTTGTGCATTCAACATCTATTAGCATTGTAATAGTGTTCTGAAGGCATATACGGGCTTCACGATGAATTGCTGTGGAGAGCAAATGTACAACATAGCACTTCTGATCCTCTCAGACCAGTTTGCTACTAACTAACCATTTCGGTAGGAATGAAAGGACTGAGTGGCCTGGGCGAGTATCGGTCCGGTTTCGATCCCCCACCTTGGGTACGTTAACGTGCCACCGTAACAATGTGGTAGTTGCCACTACACGACCCTTGCTCTCGCTTTTCTTTTACTTACTACTTCATTAATCAACTTTGTCCTTTGTCTATCAGCTTTACTTTTTCACTTCTTTACTGCTTCTTTGGCAAAAATGTAATCCGGTTAGGGTCAATTCTCTTCTTCCTTGAATGAAAGCGATACCTACCTGGACAATCAAGTGAATCATCAAATCCCGATGCAGTTCCATGGTTTTGCTGCTCATGAATCGTCGTTTTTTATAAAGGTGAATCATAATAGTGCCTGCTATAACTCCACACAAAGATATTACTATAAAAATAGTAGTTAACCATATGACTTGGAATTGAGCGAATTTAGGGTCATCCTCTTCAGTAGCGAGGTACGAACGATAACCATTGAGGAAGTGCAGATGAGGTTCCCTCTGAAAATATTATTTAACATATGAAAATCCTCAAGCTACACATTAGGATCATTCAAAAGTTGGCAGCAGAAAATTTTAAAAAAAATCATAGCCTTACTTCAACAACTGCTTTCATTTCTTCCGGCAGTTTATACGAAGAAATGAGAACAAAAATGATTGGAATATTGCCAAATATATAGATAGCAGCTGTTATGTAATGCGTATTACAAAGAAGCAGACTTTCGAGTTTTCCTGGTAATGGTTGTAGAGCATTTAAACGGTGTATAAAGGCGACAAGCGTTCCACAAAATGAAAACTGTAGCAGAATGATCGAAATGCTCTGAAAAAACGGTATCGATCCCACTTCTTACTTTTTTCACGAAATAAAATCTGTTGACACTTCCACTGATTCTTTCTGTATCCCCCAACTTTTCCCACCGAAATGCCCCGGCAGAGCGGGTTACAGTGGCGGCGGAACGAAATGCCTTGCAATGTTTCCTGGGAATTTCTTCATCCCATGTGTCCTGGGAGGAAAAAGGGTGAGATCTAAGGCGTCCCTTTTCTGAGAAGCGCCCCACAATCAACTTCCATTAAGAATCTTACTGGCGATTAGATGCTCTCTGACATCGGGCTTACATTCCATACATACACCGAGATTTTTTTTTCGAAAAATTAAAAAACAAGTTTGAGCTACTCACGAATAGCACGTAATTTGCGTTCTCGGATAGGTTAGCAAACCACGATTCTGAGTAGCAAGCAATTTCTGGGAATACTGGTGATGGATCGAATAGAAAACATATCGTGATGTCTGTTATAAATACGGTTACCTGAATAATTCAATTTTTTTCCGCATTCTATGTCTTACCATTTAGGCAAAGAACTTTTTCAATTTTGCATATCTCTTGTCTTTAGCTTAGCATTCACAGGGTAATAATTTCATCTCACAATGGAATGGGAAGCGGTTTCCAAAAAGGACCAGCTTCGTTAAGGTATTGAAACATAAGGACACTAATCGCGACAATTTGAAAATGGAAACCTAGGTGAGGCGTGGATCTCGAAATGAGAAAATGCGAAGAAAACAGGGAGAAAACTTAGATATGAAGACACCGCACGTTCGCCCAATTGGAAGCCGGCCTACAGGAAGAGGTGTTCTAGCAAGACTCCTACCCTGACAACACTGCTGTTGAGCGGTTTTTCGCCGCTTCGTAGCCTCATACAGCTTCTCTAACAGTTAGGTGCATAACTCTTATAAGAGTTATGTTGCCGCATGGTTAGGCTGTGGCGAGTCGGATTTTCATGTCCTTCAGATACAATGAATAGCCCTGGTAACTCACGACGAGGTTCAATAATATCCACTGATATTTCTTCAGTTGTGGAGGAGTTTTTGTGATAATAACAAAAATTGTAGATAACGTAATCGGAATACCAGCTATGCTGATGCAGAGGAAAATAAATTCGAGACTGTTCCTGCCACTGAAGCGTATAAGAGGTCTGCCACCGATGGCGAACCAGCTAGAATGAGCAGAATTAGCGCTAACTTCGGGAAACCATGGCAAAAAATTCCACATCGTCAGGGCTCGGATTACAGGTGGATTTTTTTCCGCAGCCTATGGAGAGCTCTGGTATCCAGCCACAAAAAATGAATTTCATTTCTTTATTTCGCTTCTTTAGTTGGACGATTTCAAGTATTTTTTGGCACACGAACACTCGAAAGGACACAGTCACATACATAGTACACGACCGTCGTGAAAATGATAGGCAAGACAACAAGCCAAATGCTCGATTGACAGTGAACGATTGAATAACCCCTATACGGCGCTCATGTGGCTACTGTACAAACGTGAAAATATCACAAGGTGATTCTTTATAGACCAATTGTAAAGAGGTTACCTGCTAGTGTTCTTTCTATTCCGACAAGTCGTATAATTTTAGAAAATACTTTTGTTTTCATGAAGGAAAAAATAGTACCTGTCAGCATAAGCTTGCGTCTCCGGGGTCCAAATAGCGCTCATGCAGTGAAGAAGATCGTATTCCACGAGGTAAACACTTATCCAATTCAAGGAAACAGATTTTTCAGAATAGCAGTTAGTGTTATTCGATGTCGCTTTGGCAATAGGTGAACAGGAAGATTCTGTAGCAATAGCAGTGAATTTTGAGTCAATGTCACTACAGGTGATTTTAAGAGCAACCAGGAAGTTATCAGGGAGCGCAAACTGTTTTTTAATAAGTAGTTACGTCTTGATTTTTGTCTCAAATGGGTTTTAAACACGTTTTTTGTAATCCACTCTTACAGTAATCTATGAACTTAAAGCGGAATAGAAATACAGTGGACAGTCTTCTCAAGAACGAAAGTTTGCTTCTAAATAGTAGTAAGCAGTAACTATTCGGAAAAACGCAACGAAAATGAAATCCTGAAAATAGCTCAGTTCAAGTTCAGTTTCCTAGTCCAAAGTGTCTTTTGCAACCCTCCGAGGTGTTTTTTTCGTGGATTACACTGGTTGAAATTCCCCAACTTCTGAAGATTCTACCGAACTTCATGGGGAAATTAGAATTCCAGTGATCGCTTGCTACAGACACTCGTCAATCATCGTATATCGATATGAATGCTTCTGCAGATAAACCGAAAACATTTAGAGCCCGCATTTGCTACAGTAATGTGGGCACGGTCTAATCTGCTCGGTTTAAGTCCCATTTCTTGAATACGATCCCATTTTAGGTATCGTATTCAAGAAGGGGTCGCGACTCAATCGGTCACATACAAAGCCACGGCTGGCCCTAGTTCGTCGATAACATGACCGAAAACTATTTTTAACTTGAATTTTGACAGGATGATTACAGTAGTGCTTGTAGATAGGTATAAGTGGAAGTGTGGCAAAGTAGAAGTTGCAAGAGCGAAATGACTGATTCCGCCTCTTTTTTTTTCTGGAAATATTAATGCTAATGAGGAATGGTTGCGAAAACAACCATGAATTTCTTGTTATTACTATGTTTGATTGCTGCGTAATCGCTGAAACGTTTTACGATAACATTTGCATAGAAACTGAGACGATAATTAGCGTTTCAAGAAAAAAACAACAACAAAACAAATCACTGCTATTCATTGCCGTTGTTGTTGTTTTTGTTGTTGTTGAATTCACTTCATCTACAACGTCAAGCAAAAAATGGGTTCCCAGGTATTTTGATCGACGATGAGTTGTGGATTTTGTCATTTTTTTGCTTTTAAGCACATCTTTTGCTTGTTGGCCATACATAATTTCCACTTACAATTTTTGATTGGTAGACAGCTGTGCATACGGGATATCATTATCATTTCCACGGCATTTGTTTGACGTTTTAGTTTACGATGTCACAGTTCCAGAGAAAAATTGAGACCACTCCTTACAAACAGAGATGTTTTTGATGTGCAGCAGAAGAGGTTCATGTGATACTTTCGGAAATCTTTTTGAAGAAACTCACGACCAGGAGTACTCAGGGGTCTGAAAGAAAAACTGGAAAAAAGCGTCTAACAAGAGAAGGATACTTGGTCGCAGTGGCCATTCAAGATGAGACATATACCGTCGTAGGTGGTTTCAACGCTGATCTCAAATCTGTTTTTCAAATCTGCTAAACGATTCTGGGAACAAAGTCACGGGAGGTAAAAAAATTTATTGGTTTACTATTCCCCGAGTCTTAAAATGTGAGTTCGCTCCTTAAATAAGTAGTGGTAGCTGCTACCTGTGATCATCTATACGGTAAGTCTTGAGCTGAGCTCATTCGCCACAATGATTCAGACAACCTTACAACGCGTATTTTGGATACAAAAACATAACTGGCTCATATTTTCTCTCAATTTGTTGTGAAGTAGATGCCCCATGGGAGCAATCAGTAGGGATGGTAGAAATAAAGCACGTGTGTAAACCTCCCACCTCGATAGCCTTTTGTTCTGGATTGTTTTCTGTCAAATATTAATTGAATATGAGTAGGCCTAAAATTATNTGCCCTACTTTTCCGAACCTATCATAACTAAGTTCTCTGGGGTCCTGACTCAAGAGAGTATTGAAAAGTCTCGAATTCACTATAATACTGGAAGTCCAAGTTTTGAGCTTCTTCTCCAATGAACACAACAACGCAAACTTCTACCCTGACAGTCCTTCAGGTCTCTGAATGCTCTAAAACAGCTACCGGTAAATAAGGATGGAGAAACAATTAAAATAATGCCTCTCAACATGAAGAAACTCTCCTTCGCCTGTTCGAAATAGGGCCGTCCGTTCCCAATTATGATGGATTGTTCGGATGCACCGGTGGGATAGCTGGATTATGACTTTATCGTTTTTGTTTTTGGGATTGTTGCACTCAACGGATGATTTGTTTAGTTGTTATATTATCATGATTCTAGAATGGAAGGATCGCTACGAAGGGGACAAACAAGTATGATAGAAACATTTTGAGACCGAGAATGAAATATTATCTTTACAGTATTCCAGTACGGTGAGATTACGCATGAAAAGGAGAAGACAGGTGGAAGCCGAACCTATTCGCTACTGTCCAGCTCTACCCCGCCAATAAAGAGGGTTAAGACCGAATGGGAGTGTTCTCAAAGTGAAATGACGAGCAAATGGGATCGTCTTCAAGTCTAACAATCCCTTTGCGAATTTACCGTCCGAAAAATGGTTGGTCTTGAAAGCTCTTCGATTTTGACTACCTAAATAGTAATTGAGCACAGAACTTGAGGAGGTTGGCAATAAATTCCATGAATTAGGAGAATTCCGTAGATTCCACTTTGCGCACAAGTCCTGGCAGCCGTTACCATGTGCCACGAAAGCTCTTTCTTATATTCAAACTTATACAGAGAAAAAGAAAATTTTGATGAAGATCGTCTCGTCAGCCCCTTTCAGCAAGACAATCCATCAATGCTCATTAACGACTATCCCTGAAGTTACCTATGAAGCTACCGTACTAACCCATCTATTCTATGAATATGCTTGCAACAAGGGCTGGCTATTATCAAACATTCCGGTCTAGCATTGCTCAAAAATATTGCACCCAGATTTTCCTCTGGTATTATGAGGTGAATCAGCGGTAAGAGTATTATCCTTCCAATACAGGTATGATGCACTAGGGCGGGCCAGACGCATTTCAATGCTACCTAACAGAGACATGAGTCCCTACCTTCTCTTATAGCGTTGCTGATCGTTTTCCTTTGCATTTTACTCCATAAACATTTCACTAAGCATTCAAATAATCCGTAACTGAGTGCTCATTTCCTCGACTAATTTGCTTTCAGAATGAACAAAGGTATCGGCATTCTTTTGATCGTCAGTGTAGTCCTGTGTCGTCATCACGAGAAGCGAGGACGTTTCCGTTTCCGTGGGCCACCGATACCACCGCCGCCACCGTATCTCAGGGAAGTAAATGGAACAGCCCGTCTGGAGTACTTCGACATAATGAGAAACAGGAGCCTCACCATCGCACAACAGAAGAAAGACGTTCAGGCTTGGGCTGCGAAATATGACATCACGGTGGGTATTATTTGCAAAATCTAACAAGTAGGGAACAACAGCCAAATTTAGAATGAAGACGTACAGTCCACGTTTAAATTGTAAATTTCACTGAAGTGGACGAGTTTGCTTCACGCTACTTTGACCAGTGTCTTTTGAGGAAATTGTGGATGAGTACAATGCAAATGTGACAAAAATGATAGAAGAAACAAAGAGGAACGTGACTGAACTGATCGACAAGCTGCCAACAGTGCTGCAAATGGTCTACCAAATAATGGACAACGAAGACCAAACCGTTATTCAGCAGCGCCAGGCTTACTCTAATCTGAGTGCGCAATATCCGCAGGTCTGAGCTCAACCTTAAGATATGGTGGAATGTTGATGATTTGTCATCAGGGAGGCTTCTATTCCTATTCAGGAGTACCGTGTAATTGAGTTCACTTTTGAACAATTTCTACCTAAGTGTGGTTGTGGTGGTGAACATGATGGACGTGGTCGAGGTCGCGGTCCACCGCCTCCACCACCAAACTCGCTGAGTAGATGGAATCTTCCTAAAGACGATGAAGGCTACAGGAGCTTTCCAGGCAAGAAATGTATTTTTCAGCAGTTTGAGCACGTTCCGTTTGTTAACGTTGCCTTTCAGGAATTAGTGGTTACGACTTCGTCATGGAATCACGAGATCCAATGGAAAATGGAGATGAAATTGAAATAATCTTCCCAGTTTCTCCTAGCATTGAAGGACTTGATTGGAAAGGTTTCGAAGGAACTTTTTATCAGGGAATAATAAGTTGAGTATGTTAAAGGAGACAATCGCCTTTAAGGAAAGGCCAGCCGTTCCGAAGAATCTCTCGATGCGAGAGAAATCGCGGATTGAAGCGGTGATGTAAGGATCTGGATCACTCAAGATTTCAATTCATTTTTGACCTTTCTCACCAAATAGAACGTACTTCGATCTATAAGGCAGGAATGACTATACGTTTTCAATAAATGAAGTGAAGATTTTGCAGCTTCAACGAACCGTTTTTCGTGATTTTCTAAAAACTCTGAATTTTTAGACAGCTGGGTCTGAATAAATAAGTAGTAATTAGTAAGACGTGGGNCGATTGAAATGGATTCTCCTATATAATATCTTAGCTACATCTTCGACTGTAATCAATTGAACAGGTTCAAAAACCTTCGAATTAGACGAAACTCCGAAGGCCGAGTAGAGGAAAAGAATATTATGACCAGAAAATCAGACATGAAAGCCTGTACGAACTTTTTACCATCTAATTTGTCAAAGCTCTGTTGAAAATTCATTTAAAGAAACGTCTCTTGATATAGCATTTGCATATTCCAGGGCCTAGCTAAGTTAAATGGTAGTCTGGCTCGCCAAACACGTCCTTACTAATTATGTATGCATCGAAAGAGATCTAAAGGCTGGACCTCCTCAGCATCCCTCAAACCTCGTGCCATCAACATTTCCTAATCGAAACCTTGTGAGGGCCTATTACTGCTTTTTCAACGACGAATGTCCTTCCAACTTGGACAAGTGTCAGCCAGAGTGTGGAGTATTCTCGAACAGGACAGCCGTGAATGTTTCCCATTATCCTATCTGATTATTGGTGACGATAAAGGTAGATTTTACCATAGAGCGATTATTTTTAACTCTACCTTGAGAACATAATACAGTAATGTAGCACGTGGTATTACCTATTATTACCATATAGCATTACAGTTCCTCTTAGGTAATTTTGTGTGAGAACATAAGGTTTTTGAGGTAATATAGACCGCAATCATCACTGTAGTACTTCCACCCTCTAAAAGCAGAGATGATAGAAAAAGTGATTTTTCACTGACAATCTGGAGCCACTGGTTAGAGCCTGGGGTCAGCAGCCTGGAGTATGAGGTGAATCGCAAAAATCGAGACACTATGAGCAAGAAATTTTCCAATGATTAAGAAGCGGAGCGAAGAAAAGCCTTATCAAAATGCACTACCCCGCTATTTTATCCGATTGGATTATTCACCATTATTTTGAAAGGAATTTTGGGATTGCCAATTCGTTCTTAGTGAACAAATTATTATACACGAAGTGAATTTCTGAGTTTTGAACAAAATCCCTTGGGTCGCCATACTGCTATGCGCTCGAACTTCCTCAGAAACATTCGTATGCGAATTCTAACGAAAAATGGATCTATGTAGTCCATATTCTGACATTATTATTATCACTGCTAATTACCACTGCTGCTATTAATACCACGTTATCACTGGGAGAGCGGATATGGTATAATGGCAAAAGTAGCCCATCACAAAAGCATGGTCCGGAGTTCAAATCCCGTCTCGAAAATCCCTTAGCACAATCGTTGTGGAAATCGGTCATATCTCAATATTGATGATAGGTCAGATGACCGGCTTCTTTCCGCAAATGAAGACATTCACAACCTTGTCATATGTTTATTATAAATACATACATCCCTTTGACCCTCCGAACCAAGAAGTAAACCTGAACGATGATGAGGAGGACTCGGAAAGTCTGAAGATGTGCTGGGTCGACTGGCATTAAGCCAACTGACGAGACGAAGGGCTATGTGGAAAGTTATGGTGATAAGTATCAAAGGCGGTTGCGATATATCAAAATTACTACATATTATTAAAGTACTTTATATTGTGAACTGAAACGTGCAAATGCTAATTTGAGAGTGAATATACAGTCCGCTGGTAGGACGACTCAAGCATAGGTAAATAGTAACAAGTGCAAGGGGTAAATGGTAAGTGGCTGTATCATAATCCACGATCTTCCGAGCGACCGATCGCGCGATGAGACGCAGTCGACTGGTCGCCGGTCGCTCACGAGACAGGTCCGCGACCGGCAGCTCGCCAAATCGTGGACTATGAAAGCAGCCAGTGAGCTGACTAACCGATCCCGCGACCAGACGCAGCCGACTGGTCGCCGGTCGGTCACGAAATAGGTCCGCGACCGATCGCTCGCCAAATCGTGGACTATGAAAGCAGCCTTTGAGCTGACTAGACAGAGTGGGATAGCCAACACAAGTACTAATAAGAGATGGGACTGGATTCCCTTTTTCACAGGAGGAAAATGCTCGATCTCATAACCGTTTTCAAGATGCTTACCGGGAAAATTAATGTAAAGGTCGATGATTTTNACTAAAAAAATTGCTATGCCTCAAAGTATAATACAATTCAAAAACATCGTGCGGCGTTATCTTAAATGAGGACTTTTTGGGACTCGGTCGGTGGTAAAGTTTCCTTACTACGCTTCCGTTACCTAGCACGTTTTATCCACAGTTTTATCTGCAATTACCTTTTCCCATTTCTCAAGCACTTTTCGTTGCAATAAGTTCAATGTTGATCTTTTTGTTCGCTGGATTTCAACTTGTGTTTTTCTTCTCATGTGCCAGACACATGCAATAAATCTAATCTAAATGAGGAATAATGAGCACTTCAAAATAGTAATACACATGAAAGAATACGAACCGGGGTGGGACACTATGTGCGAACTCCTCAAAGATGATGCAATAGTGGATCATAGTGGATCACCTGTATAAGAAAGAGAGGTTCCTTGGTTTTAGAAGATTTACCATACGTAGCAGCGAAGAAATTAGGCGAGGCGAAGCTTAACGTCGAAACATACAGCAAAGACGTAACACGTGGATAATACGAAAGGCGTTGACGATTTGAGGTCGAACTGACTGGCAGAAAAGACGAATGATGATAACTTAAGAAGAGCGCTCCGGCGCAAAACTCAGCACGTATGCCTTCGAGAGGCAGCCACAGTTTCAACGGTGGCGCGTAGTTCGGAATATGTATGCGAAAAAGTCAAGGCATTATTATTATATTACTTTATTACATTATATTATTCATTATTGGCTGTAAATTTGTTCAATACGTCACGGTTTATACGCGACAAAGATATATTAATGAATTCTGAATTTCAGTACTGATAATAGACACCGGATGTGGTTGTGGCGATATTTATGCATTTGTGAAACAACAATCTATCATCAAGGAAAAGAAGATTATCGTTGTCAATACACATAATCATCCTGAGCAAGTGCTTTATAAGTATTTTTACAAAGAATTTTTTTTGGAATTTTGCCAAGTGTTCATTTCTAGACTGGGGGAAATTTCCACTTCTCGACGACAGGTAAATTGGGAATGGCACATATGGTAGAAGATCTTTGTGCTTCTGGGCGAGATAAGTACTATACCCAATTGAGGAATAGCAATTGGCATTGGGAGGTACGTTTCTGTCCTTTCACTTTCGATTTCGTGAAATAAAGGAAGCTGAGCATTAAACTGACATACATGAATGGCATATTTTCTGCTGGGACTGGATCATTGAACCATGGAAACGAGCAGCTTTTAGGTTGGATGACTGTTGAGAGAACAGTTCAATTGCTTACTATTTCATTTGGTTTTGTTCAGTTTTCAATTTCATCTAAAGAACTGGTTCATCAACTAGGTTTCCTTTTCTGGCATTATCAATCTCTCACCATTTTTCACCTCACCTAGATAAACACCTACAAAGTGACCAGATGGCTGAGCGATGGCGACACTATATTGCTGGGAAATCCGGTCGAAACTCACAACGTTGTAAAGGTAAATACTCCATTTTCTAAGGACTCTTGAATTTTTCAATTTTTTTCCTGAAATCCTCCAGCTAAGCCTGGGGTTCTGATAGGAACTTTGGGCAAGGGAGAAACATATGCACATACATATATGGCAGACTTGATTCTTTTTTTGGAGGAAATCGATGAAATCCATGGAATTGAAGTTCTTAAGTTTATGTTTCCCTCATGTTTTGAGGTATTTTACATTTAGAGTGGCTATTCGATGTCTGTTTACACACTGGATTTTCTTTTGAGGTTATATGGTCCCCTGGTCATACACCGGATAGCCTCGTTTTATGGTATGCTAGCGACAATCGGCTGTTCGTAGGAGATCTGTTTTACAGATTCGAGGATATTATGATGACGTAAGAGCTTCGATTTGAAATGAATAAAATTCCGAGATCCTGGCACCCAGAAGAAACTTCAGAGCTTTCATTTAGTCCCAAATCGATTTCTCAAGCGTGTACTGGATCGAATTCTTAAGTGGTCGTTGATAAGAACTTCCATAATTTTTTTCCCCAGTAGCCGTCAAAAAAATGAGTTTAGTCGGAAAAAGAGATATTTTGCTGTCGTTCTAGCTCAAGTTACTCTGGAGCGCAAGTCTTATTTCATTGAACCTCGCTAATGTCATGGACAACACTGACTTTTTCGCAAACCCAAACATCTCCTGTACATTTGCATATCTATCCAGCACTTCTTAACTTGTTTATTTGTTATATAAAGTTATCATAAGTTTCTGTTCTCCCTTACCCTACTGAAGAGCACTGAGGGTAAGTAATTTAAAGTTCGACTTCCGTCTAGGGCACATGCGAAACAGAATTGAACTACTTCTTTGATTTGTTCCCCCTTATAATGTTTAATTTTTATATTTTTTATTTAATTTAATTTAATTAATCTTCTAATTTTACTTTGTCATAATATTATCGTTCGTAATAATTTATTCAGCCACATTCTGAGTAATAAAACTCATTTTAAGTTCCGAGTATACAAGCATTAGAGAATATGAACAATCACTTAGAACCATTCTCAACTTCATCAATGAACAGCCACAACCAAAGCAGGTCCGTCAAATTCCGATCCACGACCACTTCTCTCTAATTCTATAATCGGATTTCAGATAAGGTACTCGGCTTCGAAGAGCGACAGCGACTCCGAGTGCCTGCCCACTTTTAAACAATTCCATAGATTTTTGTTGGGTATCCTTGCAGGGACACATGTTGGTACACCCTTGAGGTAAGTATTTGCTATTTCACTGTCGTCCCTGACTTTTTATTAGTCCTACATTTCTTGAGCAGAGGTTTGTAGTGGTAGGGAGGGTACTATAACACAGAGATGGCCGGAACAGGATCCCGGCTGCTCGACCTTCGGTCGGGAGGGGGTGGAGGGATGGAAAAGAGCCGAATTTCACATCGATCGGCTGGCCCATAAACCATTGTATAGGCCGTGTACGCACACAAAGCGTCACTTCAACTATAAATGAAATTCGAGTTCAAGGCGCAACTCGAAGACGTGTTCGATTACCGCCAGAGAGGTTTTGCGACGACACTGGCGTCCAGAGTAAGAGAATTGATACCTATCTTTGTCTCTCATCCTGAACGCTAGTGTCGTCGCCGAACCTCTTCTGTCGAAATCCAAATAACTCTTTGAACTCCCATCTTTTTTGATTGAGTTTGTGTGACATGAACAATTCTTAATGGAAAGGTTACTCTTATGGAACTCACTTTGCAGAATTGACGAAGCGGAAGGATTCCGATTTGAAACGCGGGACAAGGCAATGCGTATTGTCATAAGCCGAGAGATTGTAAGGCGACTGAATCAAGCAAGAGAGAAAGCTCAACAATATCGATAATTCTGTTGCCTGTAGCTTCTAATATGTTTACTGATAAAAAGTATTAACAAACATTCTTTTGCGGTTTGATCCCTCTTTCATGGAACCACGGCTATTTTTCCAAAAAGTTACTAACGAGAAGAAGTGAAGTGGAGAACTCAAAAAACAGATAGGACTCCTTCATATGTGAAAAATCTACTACAGGTAGGACATAAGCACGGTTGGAAAAATTATTTAGACGCTGCAGATCAATAGAAGACAGATTGAATGAAAAGTTGAACATCAAATGACAGGTTTTCCACTGATAGCTCAGTTAGCTTGTTCTGTTAGAACACATTCAGATGACTGCCTGAAATAGGAAACTTATTTTTTCGATTCATCTCAAATCACAGAGCTGTCATCATTTTCCTACTGAAATCGAGGGCTTCCGCATTTGCCCACCTTCAAACCAAGAACACCTATGACAACATGTGTAGACTTCATACTTTTCAATATATTTGATAACAGTACCTTAGCTAGTAACTGATACAACCTGATCGGATTAAACCATAGGCGGTGACACGACTGAAATAGTGTTTTTTGCATTAATTGATTTCTTGGGAAATTGGCTAAACATCTTCTTTGCCCATCATCTTGGAACAACTACGATGATAGGTAAGATGGCTGACTCCCTTCTGAACTGATGGCTTTGCAACTAATACGTACATACACCTACAGCCGGTTACTCTTTCAACCCATGAATCATTCAAATGAAATACCTGGAGTTACCACTGGAACTGGTCCAAGAACAGGCACCACAGGGACTAAAAATGGAACATTTCTACATATCTTCAATTCTTAAGGAGTTAGCTGAGTTTCTGATTTCCCTATCATCCTTCAACAATATCAATGTAAGTGAGAAGACCGGCTTCGTTCTACGATTGACATCCTTACGGCTACATTCGAATGAAATCTGTTACTCTTTCCCTCCACGAAACGAATCAACTAAAATACCTGCTCTCACCACAGGGACTGGTTCGATTACAGGCGTCAAAGGAACTGAAAATGGTATAGTTTCACTATTTAAAAACACAGTTTACGACAGAAATTATCTCCGAGTTGTGTGTAATAAGGTTCCCTAAACCAGTTTAACCGACGTGCACACCCAAAGCGGACGAGTTTCCACCTCGTTGTGAGGCTGTAGAGATTAAAGCATTTGCACGGCGACGGACAGATTGCCCGTAGGCAGCTTACTACAGCCAGCTAAACAACGGCAAGCATATTTGAATAGCTCGTCCGAATGCCCTTCCCATGCAGATTTTTCGTCACATTCTTTTTCTACTTTTCGGCTTTTTATTTATATATTTTTCCATCTACTTTTCTACTTTTTTCGGGTCCTGTATTTCTCTAGATAAACTTCTCCCCAGATTTATCGTGAACTTTGCCCTTGAATTTTCCATCATTTTCAACGATATCGATGCCCATTGAAGACTTTAGACTTTATCCAAGACTTTGGACTACCGATGATAGGAAAGATGGCCGGCTCTCTACTACAACTTAAGAAATTTACAGCTACATACAGGAACAATCATTTACTCTTGCACCTCAGAAGATTCAAATGAAATACCTGTTCTTATCACAGGGACTTGTTCGATGACAGGCGTCAAAGGAACTGAAAATGAAATATTTTTCTTAAATATCAGCTCCTTAAGAAGTTAGCCTTATTTTTGATTCCCCTATGATCTCACAACAGTATCGATGGCAGATAGGATGAACGGCTCCCTTACACAAATCCCACTCCCTTTTCCAGATATCTAGATAATAGCAGCTGGCTCGTTATCTACCCATTATATTCCAGCAGAAGTAGCACACGAGTGAGCTACAATCAATTCACTAATTTGGAGTAGCACAGGATTTTTATGTGTGAATATTCCTGGTGAGAGCAAGTTGGAGGGAAGGTTATTTGTTCTGCCCCCAAAAAAATCCTTCAAAGAGAAACCGAATTTCTACAAGACAATTCTGCTGAGGTCAAGTCATATCAATGATAAGATTGGTATCCCGTGATAATTTCCAATGTTGCAATCGGACCCGATTATTTATGAAATTGAAGACGCCTACAGCAACGGATGCATTCATGATCCAGTTCAGTCAACTTATTTACTTGACTTACCTACTGGTTGGAGAACTACTTGTCCTACAGCAGCTGTGATGATTGCAAGCAAAGCGGTGACGATATGCATCCTGGAACAATCATTTCTTGAAATGAATGGGAATTCCAGTTGACTAAAAAAAGGGCCTAAAAGGCCGATGGAGGGGCTCGTTCCTTGGCAGTTATATATAGCCTTAATTTATGGTATTTTTTATTCGTGTTAGTGCCATAATTTAAAAAAGCCATTATAGGCCGCTCCATATTTGTGAGAACAAGAATTTATATCAAACTTATTCTGCAACGAAAAACTTTATCGCTCATGATTTTTGTGAAATTTCCTGAAACTTCTGGCAAGCTTTCGTCATTGCAAAGATAAGAGCCATTGGTGAGCGACGTGGCAAATGATATTCTTGAAAATGGCAAGTGACGAAGTCACTCTGACGTTTGGTGCCGCATTTCACCAGATTCTCTTATACACACCTTGGTATGCCTCAGTCATTGAAAGAAGGTACAGTCGCTTTGTTCTTCCACCATCCCACTTGCTTCAAATTTGAATTTACAAGCCGTTAAACGCACAGTTCATGATGAAAATGGTTTTCGAGTTTTCCCTCTAGGAATGCCCAGTATCCCCCAAAGGTACCAGGAAAGACGCTGTCGGGACAAAACCTCAACAGTTCGGGAGGCCCGTTACCGGACCGCCCGTACTTTCCGCACCTCGATCGGTGTCACGTCATGCAAGTGTCAAGGCGACACAGATTGCAATATTCGCTCCAAGACCCAGAGGCAATCAACGGATCGCCGAGTAATGAAGCGATGTTTTTTCTCTCGTTCTTTTAATCTCTGTCATTCTTTTTGCTGCTCCATCCAAAGAGGCTGAAATATTTTTGCTGTTGAATAGCTGACTACGGTAAGCAAAAATGTTGTTTAAAGTTCACTCACCCAGAAGCATAAATTAACAAAAACGCTAGCGTTTTGTTAATTAATGCTTCTGAGTGAGTGAACTTTAAAGACATTTTTAATTACCGTAGTCAGCTATTCGCACCAGGACCCATACCTAAACAATGACACACATTGTATAGCTCGTCCAAGCACCCATTCTTCTTCGTTTTTCTGGCCTTCTACTCGCAGAGTCCCCTTTGTTACGATTTTTTAAAGCTTTATGTCACTCTGGAAACGCCGATTCGCGCACTTTCTTCGCTTCATCGCACTATTTTCCTCATTATCTTCCATTTTTCGTCATATGGATTCTATAGAATTATCGTGAACTGCTTTCGAGGAACATGTGAAAAAAAATCAATACAAACAAACGCATCCAAATGTAAATAATTTATTTCATTTATTTATATTCATTACATGTTAAGCATGTGCGGTTGCCAAATGGCAACAGAAACAGAATCGCAACAGTACACACAATAGTCGATATAAATATAGTCGCTAGAGCTTCATTGGAGAACTTTACTGGGATGGGCTTCGAGGGCATTCATCGGTTAAGGAGGGTGTCAAGCTTAGTCAAGCGGTTGTACACTGAGCCAACCATGCACCATCAATGAAAAACAAAAGTATAGGATAATATTAATAACACACATGTTGGCGACAGTAACAATAAAAAAGACTGAGGCGACAACTAGCAGTGATTCCTAGGGAGCAGAGAATTTTCTCGTCTATCCGCGGAGAGATCGAATGAGTAACTAGTGTTTTTGCTGAACTTAACATACTCTGAGTCGGATGTATGCGTAACGAAGTGTTTTCCTAGTGAAGTCTTGACTGGAGCGAAGCATCATTCGTTTGAATTGCCTCTGGTTTTTGAAAGTTTGAAATAAATCAACTTACCAGCATCGGGTGAGATGATTTGCTTTTTTCGCTTGATTCGTTTTCTCTAAACAGACTACCATATCGACTATACCTGTTTAGTATAGAGGGCGCAACAATAGGATTCCTGTTCACATCAAGTTTTAACAACGAATAGCAGAAGCTCGACGGGAGAGACACCACCTTTCTAGAAGTGCTCTGATCACTGATATCCTTCACTGAGCTTTCCAAGTTGTTCTGATGGCTTGTGCTAGCGACATTTCTGTGTTGGAACAATAATGACACTGGTATTCGGCAGTCGCTCAATGAGAAAGATGGACCAGGGGGCTGCAACTCACTACATCTCTGTTTTGGAGACTAACAGCTTCGCTTCGTCGAGATCGCTATGTATCACAGCTGCTAGTTTTACGTTCGGAGGCCCGCTTTCGCTGGATTTGTTTGAGATTTAATTATAATCTAGCTCAAGAGAAGCAAAATGAAATCATGGAGGAACTGAAAGACTGTATTGTGAACTCTAACAACAACTACAAAAAGGTGGGTGCTCATATACCGGCTCCGCTAGATGGCAGAGCATTATAAATATAATTGTTGTAGACTTTTAACATCACAATGACGCGGATCCTGGTGGAAGACGGAGGGCATGGAATCTTGAACCAGATTTGAAGATCGGTGGCGAGGCTACGCGGCATCAATGACGTCTACATTGTCTCTTCAACTACAACGCCTCTTCTAATTCTCAACTCTATTACATACAACGCTTGCACCTACGTACAAGATTGATATGCCATCCCTTGAACTCTCCATTTCGAAGTTTGATATCACGTTGATGAAATACTGGTCCCAAAACCGACGAAGGTGGATCAGAAAAGCTGGGAAGAATTTTATCTCTTATCACCAACCCCCTAGCTCTGTTCATTCCTCGGGCACCACGCAGAATGTGGGTGCTAGAGAACACCTGTAGAGACAACAGATTTTGTTGCGTTGCTGCTTAAAAAGGGCGACGTGAATGATATTGTAACCTAGCAATCACATCCTTTTCATTCTATGAGGAAATGACCGTCCAGATAAAGAGAGAAAACTTTGATAGGAACTTCTATGCAAAAATCTCCCTAATCCATACGTCTCTTTGAATTGCAAGACATGGAAGTGAAAGCCATGCTTAAGTTTCATATCTTACATTTCCTTATTTACTCACTAACTTTAGCGTCGACCCATGATCCATCTAAATCTAAGGTTTTTATGGAAATATTAAGTATCGAGTCAGTCATACAGCATATCAAATAACGATTAAAATTTGAACTCCTTCCAACAATTGGCGCCTTACCTCTAATCTTGTTCCCGCCAAACGTTTAAATAGTGCTTTCTATGAGTGTTCACGATTCAAAGCCTCATACGCCGAAATGGTCTACAAAGCCCATGATTTTGGAGAATTCACCCAATGACAGAATACAAGTCTTTCTTTTGTTTTCAGGAGTTTTCACTTGTTTTACACAGTTACTCATGAGTACAGCAAATTCAATAGGTGTCTGTTTCGTGGGACGAGGTTCGCCAGTCGTAACCGACGATTAGTCAGCGCCTTCAAACGGTCTCGTCCCGTGGGCCGGCAAACGAAAAACGCTCTCGTCGTCAACGTGTCAAGCCCTTTCCGCTTCGTGTGCGCGTCGAGCAGGCGGAGCGAAAGCTGTCAGAGCTCGACAACGTGTGCGTGAAGGTCATTTCACGACCGAGCCATGCCAAAGACAGTTTCTAGAACTCGTGCCTGACGATCCTTTTACGCTAAACGTGACTAATGTCTATGAATGCTTCAGCTCAGCTACGTGTATCTAGGCCGAGGACTAAACATGTGAACAAGCTATCTTCGGAGCTAAACAGAGGGAATCGCGCGACATTGAGGGCATCAAAAATACTGAGTGAGTAGTGGAGAAGGTGAAGAATATCTGTCTTTGCCAAATTATTTCGATTAAAGGGTGCTCTCTTCGATGAATCCTGCCTTAGAAGTTGGTGATGCTACCACTCAAATCAAGTTTTTGCAGATCAGGGAAGAAAGGCATGCTACACATACAACTTTTTTCTCCTTCCTAATAGGGGCTTGTGGTTCACTATAGTCCGCCGCCTGTTTCCTGCCCACACTTGATCATTTCCTGATTTCTAGTTGGCTGCTACTGAAGGGACACATGCTGGCTCCTAGTTAGGGTGAGCTTTTGATCAATTTTACAGTGACCCTTACTCTGTACTTGCTCTCATCCCTCTTTTCCAGAAATGCTTAACTTTGATATTGACGGTTATGAAGTACATCTAATTTTAGAAGTTGACTGATTCAGCTGATTAGACGTTTCTTAGAACTTTCCCGATGAGCCTTCTAGCCTCCTCCTCTATTTTACTGCTACACCTTTCCCCTGCGAAGTATCCATTTTCATGAGAGTTCGCAAAAGCTGAAGCAGGGCGAAGTCATTGCAAAGATAACCAGGAGGAATGTTAAAATCTTCTGACCGTAAAATGCTCAGTAGACATGGGAAACGACAGTTTTGCAAGAGTTTATTCGAGACAGTAGAGATAGGAAAATGGTAGTTCGATAATGAATTCAACTTTTACTAATAGATTTCCCATTGACAACCCAAGTCGGCTTTATCAGTTAGAGCCCATTTGGATGACTCCCTGAAATATAAAGTGTATTTGCTCGATTCATTCTAATTTACAGACTGTGCCAACATAGCTGCCACAGCTCAAAACTTGCACTCTTTTTCTCTAACAAAGCCGTTTCTCCCTTACAACCGCGACTTGAGCGGCACACCTCTAATATATTATTCGATTTATTTGATAAGAGTACCTTAGAAATTAAATCCGGAGGGTAGCACTATTGGTGATTGAAAGCCGGAATACGAATGGGCTGAAAATGGAAATTTTCACACATAATCAACTCTTAAGAAATTAACTTCCGATTTGCCAGTCGTCTTACAACGATAACGATGATAAGTGAGAAGACCGGCTCTCTACTACAATTGAAGACAGTAAAATTGCTCAAAACTACAATCTGTTACTTTTCTATACCATGTATCGATTCAAATGAATTACCATGCGTTATTACAGGACCTGGCCCGAGGAGAGGTGACATATGGACTGAAAATAGGAAAGTTTGTATTCTAGACAGTTAACTTAGATTCTGATTGCCCATCATCTTACAAAAATATCGATGATGGGTGAGATGACCGGCTGCTTTCTACAGTTAGCATCATAAACCCTTGCGTTTACTCTTTCACCACATAAACTGATTCAGATAAAATACCTGTCTTAACCACAGGACCCGGTCCAAAGATGAACGGAGAGGAGGAGGAGGAGCCTCCTGAAAACAGCATACATTGCATTGCATTTCCCAAATCTCTGAGTAATATCAGGTGGCTAAATCTATCCATTGTCTTACAAAAATATTAATGATAGATAAGATGACAGGCACCAGATAAATTACCTGTAACTATCGCTGGACCTGGTTCAAGGGGAAGACGGAAGTGGCTTCCTGAAAACAGTGGCTTCTTACATTGCATTACATTCCCCAAATCTCTATGGTGGCAAAATCTCCCCATCAATTCACAAAAATATTAATGATAGGCAAGGTGACAGGCACAAGATCAGCCGTGGGTCTATTTACCCCATAAACTGATATAGATAAAATACCTGAGCTAACCACAGGACCAGGTCCATAAATAAGCGGAGATGAGGAGCTTCCTGAAAAGAGTAGACCTTGCATTGCATTTCCCAAATCTCTAGGTAGTAGCAGGTAGCCGAATTTATCCATCATTTTAAAAAATATCAATGATAGGTAAAGTGGCAGGCACAAGATTGACCGTATGCTCTTTTACCCCATAAACTGATATAGATGAAATACCTGTAACTATCGCGGGACCTGGTCCGAGAGGAAGACGGAAGTGGCCTGAAAACAGTATATAATGCAGTGCATTTCTCAAAATTTATTTTAGTGTCCCCATGAATTGACTTAGATAAGATAACTGTAACTATCGCTGGATCTGGTCCAAGAAGAAGCGGAAAGGAACCTTCTGAATATAACATGTACTGAACTGCATTTCTCAAATTTCTGGTAGTAATAAGTAGCTAGGTCTATTCATAATCTCACAAAAATGTCAATAATAAGCAAGATGACATGACCGAAACAGCCATTTACTATTTGACCACGCGAATTGACTCAAATGAAATACCTGTACCGATCAGTGGTATTTCAAGGGGAACCGGGGTGGAGCCTACTAAATTTAACGTGTATTGAATTACATTCCTCAAATTTTCTAGTAGTAGAAAGTAGCCAGATCTATCCATAATCCCACAAAAGTGTCAATAATAAGAAAGATGACATGACTAAAACAGCCGTTTACTACTTGACCACGCAAATTGACATAGATGAAATACCTCCACTTATCACTGGTCCGGGTTCAAGGGGAAGCGGAGAGGATCCTTCTGTAAATAGTGAATTTTGCATTGCATTCCATAGATTTGTAGATAATGACAGATAGCTCAATCTACCTATCGTTTCATAAAAGTACAAGTTAATCGGTTACTCTCCGAAATGGAAGATAACTACTGCTAGAGATACAATCTTTCAAGCCATCTGGTGCGCAATTCGATTGAAATTAAGTACCTGTCGGTATCACTGGTCCTGGTCCCTGTTGAGTTGAACTGGGTGAAGGTGTTGATGAAGGAGGGAGTTGTGGTCCTAGTCCTAAAAATTGATCAGGTACTCTGGAGAATGAAAAAGTGCCTTGTTCTAAAACTGGGGCACCTACACCAATGAGTTCGTCAAAATTTTACCTAGAAGTGGTTCTATTGATGGAGGGAGTTCTGGTCCCACTCCTAAAATATTTTCGATTTTTTAAAAGAGTAAGACTATTACAAGACTGAACTCTGTTGCGGTTTAGCCATAGTAATGTTAAGATCGACCGGATACTTTTCGAAGTTAAACGCACCTACAACAACGAGTGCATTAAAATTTTACCTGTGAATGGTTCTATTGGTGCAAGAGTAGATGGATTGGGTTCTGGTCCTGGTCCTAAAAAATCCTCAGTGTCTCAAAAGAACTAAACTATTACAAAACCGAATTCTATTACGATTTAGCCATAGTAATGTAAGGTGGACATAACATAACAATTCCTAGTTAGATCGATAGTTCCTGAAGTTGAACACACCTACAAGAACGAATGCATTGAAATTTTACCTGTGACTGTTGCAAGTGGTGCAGCCGTAGATGAAGCAGCAAGTATGGACTCTAAAAAATGCTCCGGTCCTTCAAAAAACAATACTTTCACTCATCCTGAAGACACAGATCACAATAATTTTGGGGCACCCTTTTTAGGTTATACAGCTGAAGTGTTGATGTAGAGGAGTACATCGGTGGTGAAGGAAGCGAAAAAATCCGCCTACTTCGAGGCTTTCTAAAAGTAGCGAAAAAATCCGCCTACTTCGAGGCTTTCTAAAAGTAGTGGAATTGGAGGCTGTACGAGATCACCGTGACCGTAATCATGTAAGGAGTGTTTGGACGAGATTTGACTTGCTCCTTTGCTCAGAGAGATGCCTACATCAAGCCGGAATCTTCCAAAACTGCCTTTCACTGTCGGCATGGGTTGCGACAAGTTGTTTGAACATCCTACATGGGAGTCTCTTGAGAACGTGCAGCCTTTACGAGGCCGTTGAAACTCGTCCACGATGGGTATGGCATCCACATGGTACAATGTCTGGGCCATTATTGTGCCCTATTCATGACGTTTTTCAACCTTATAGGGGCAGGTATGGTATAATGGGGAGCCTCGAACTCATACCACAGGAAAATTTCGGAAACCATTTTTATCGTGAACTGTGCCTTTAATTCTGGATCTGCATGCAAATAATGCTCCATTTTAATCAACCTATTTACTTGATTTACATCAAATTATTTACTTGCTTACCTAGCTGTCCTCTAGCAGCTATGATAATTGTAAACAAGACGGCTAAGGAATACATCCTGAAACGGTAAATTCTTTGAATGGATGGAAATTTAGCCAAAGCAAAAAAGAGCTTATAGGTGCTTATGGAGGGCTGTTTCTTGGCAGCTTTATATAGCCCTGATTTTATGGTATTTTTTATTCATTTTAGTGCCATCATTTGAAAAAAGCCATTACAAGCCGCTTCATGCCAGAATTATTCTGCCACGGAAATCTTTATGGCTCATGATATTTGTGAAAATGGCGAGCATTTCGTTTTTGCAATTATAAAGCCCACTGATGAATGACGTGGCAAGCGGAATCCTTGGATTCACCGATTCTCATATTCCTTCGCCCACCTCAGCCTATTGAAAAAAGGTTAAGTCAATTTGCTTTTCCCATCATCTCATTTCATTTTTCACTTTATTCTTTTCTCTGACATATCGTTTTTATCTAACGTTTAAATTCGAAAAACCATTACAACGAAATATTGGTGCACATACAACAGACGTACATCGGGAAAAACAATTCAGATGGCTGTACTTTAGCGTGGTCTCATCTCAAAAACTGAGTGGTTCTCTCAGATCACAGGATCGTTTTGTTTCTAACCATCAGCTTCTTGTTTGACGTTGAGAGGCTATCACAGTGGTTGGAGTGTTGAGATCAAATCATAAATGAACATAAGCCATGATAAGAATAGCGAATTGACAAAAATACCACAAAACTGTACTCAAGGCTCAAATCATAGAGCCCAAATGAAGTGTGGGTTACTACATAACCTTTGCTGCATGGCATAGCTGCTTTGTAATTGGTCGGAACCTTCCGAGAGCCTAATATTTAGGACTTTGCCCGAGATTATGGTCGAACGTCGAAAACATTCATGTGCTCCTTACTAATCATGACGAAGAGTCATGTCACCCTTTGAGGTCACAGCTATTGATACCTGCCCATAGAAGCAGGTGGATTCAGCGGATATGCTTCACTTTTCTGCTGGTTGGGTAGAATTTTACCTTCTATGTTCTTTCACGTGTAACACTACTGTAATACATACTTGTAGGGAGGGTCTGCGGGTGTTGTCGATATCTTGCACATCGGATCAGACAAAAACTTGCCTTCAAATGAATGGGAAACAAGAGGGAGACGACCCTGTCACGCCTCTGATAAGTTATACCCTTGTACATCGTTCCATCTAGCTCCTCAAAGTATGGCCAACCATGGCGCCACAACCTGGAAAGCTACTCGTGTGTACATATACGCTGGAAGCAGCCTTATGAATGAGTTCTATTCCTCCCAGCTTGAGGGAGCCACCAGTAACACAGTGTTGAATGGGCCCTCTTGGACAAAACTGGTAAAATATCACGGCTATGGCAGATACGCAAAAGACGAAGGATTAGGAAGCGCTGTAGGGATTAGTGCTTTGACAGGAGTTGAGGTAGAGAATGCCTTTCATCCGGAAATAATCTTAATTTTAATTTCTCTATTTTGGAGTCCGACATGGTACTTGACGAAGTATTGTTATGGCATCCGGTTCCAACCAAGTTGATCCGTAGAATCTGGAGTTCAGTTCAATATTATTTCCTCGGCACGTGGCAGACTATGGGCGTCAAGGATTAGTTGTCTTTTTCGGAAGAGGAGCAATGCTGTGTTGCGTTGCTGTATGAGAAATTAGACGTGAACAAGTTGGAGCTTACCGATCACAACCTCGCCATTCCAGAAGAAGGGGTCGTCTACACGAAGAAACTTCATTGAACATGCCTCCCAGAAGTCATGCGCCACTTAGAATGGCTAGTTACGTGGGTTGCTTTTTATATTTTGAGATTTGAAAACAGAAACAAATACTATTTATTGAAAATCGCTTTACTGTCTTTCAGAATTCTCCACATTAAGATCTATACACTTTTGCATGGGCTCGAACCAATTTTCGAAGCACTTTTGCCACTCTGATGTAGGTAACTCTACAACATGGATTCTGAACGCATCAACGGCTTCTTCAGGTGTCGGAAAAAGTTGACCTCTCATTTCATTTTTACGTACGGGATGAGAAGAAGTCACCGGGGACTACATGCCTGATGACCTGTCAAATCGTTGTTTTGAGTGCTCAAAAATGCAGCTGTTTGAGCCGATGTGTGGGAGCTCACATTGTCGTGGTCAAGAGTGGTCCGTCTTCAGCAGTTGGTTTTCCTGATTTTTTGGATGTCAACTGGCAAACAAATGGTTTTATACCACTCAGAATTGACTGTTCTGCTTGTCCTAGTGGTACGGTTGGGACATGTCCAGTTTTTACAAAGAAACAGGAGATCAATTGCTCGGAAGGCTTGGTGCGCGGACAGCTTTTGTTGGATTTGGCTCATCTTGAGTTACCCATACGGTCGACTGTTGTTTCCTTTCGGGCTCATACGGATAAATCCACGATCCACCACCTGTCTCGATGACATAGACGTGTTTCGAAGCACCGCGATCGTATTTTTGATTTCTTTCTTTTTCTTTCCACCAATCGACAGAAGTCCCTTTTTTGGGGGATTGACAAATTTTTCAATAACAATTTTTTTACAGTTAAATGTTCATGCAATGTTGAATGTATGCTGGTCCCACTAATGCCTGAGGTTGTCCCAATCTTACGACAGGTCACATGACGGTCT
>UZAF01016744.1:0-10870 GCA_900617895.1 Haemonchus placei
TGGCGGCACTCGCACACGAGTGTTCTTTTATGGTGAATTTCCAGCAATTAAAACGAAGCTGGACAGTCTTTTTACCGACGATCTTGGAGCCGTTGTTCTAATCCTGCCGCCGGAAGAGCCGCGCAAAGTAACCGCATGGCTCGCGGTAATGTCTGCTATAGATCTCTGGACTGCCTGCGGCACAAAGGTGTACCTGGTGAATGGACCCAGAACTTCGAACGTAGTCAGTTGGGAGCACGTCACCATCAAGATGAGAAGTCATGTTCTAAGCTATGTGTCAGGACAGCCGGAACGGGCACAGCTTATTGTGGATGTTCTGCAGCAGAACATAGGACTTATGGATGCACGGGCAGCTTGGGCTGCTGTGGGAATACTCAAAAACGCTGAGGAGTGGATGTCCGAGGAAAGTACCCGCACCTTTTATCGGTTTCTACGATCACAACTGGAGCCCATGTTGACATTGGAAGAGCTTCGGTTAGCCCCTTTTCGAGCGCACAAACGAAGAGAGCCAGGAGAGCCGGCCCTCCCGAAGGGAAGCTCTGGTGAGCTTCATGGTGTCAATCGAAAACACCGGAAAAGGGCGCAGAACAGATTGCGGGATAAGATCAGAGCCACCACCCTCAAGATGGAAGAATCGTAAGCTGTTATGGTATTGTGGAGTGGAACCACAATGTTTTTTTTTTACATCCCGGCACGTCACAAAGGTGGGTCAAAATATGACCACCGCAAGATCTCGGCAGCGCGGGAAAACGCCGCATAAAAGGGGCGCGGGAAGCACAACCGCGCTCTTCGCCACCTCGAATTGGACGCCACCGTCAAGACGCCTCCACCCGTCAGTGCCACGAACTTCTCTCCCCCCACAATCGCGCCACCACCAATTTTTAACTGTTTATTGTGTTCGCATTTAATTTCATTGTGTATTGTTCGTATTAATGTGTTAATTGTTGATAAAGTTGCAATTGAAGGAAACTAGCGTAGCCACGTGAGAAACGCAAAGGGAACATCCCACAATACATATTTTTGACTATCAACCGTGGGACAGCGCGGCTCAACGGTGAGCCGCGGAAACGGAAAGCTTCGAAACGCGTCTGTCCCGCGCGCCAGACACGCAAAAAGGCGCGCTGTCGTCACAGGGTTAAGATACTGGGAGATGCATTTATTTCGAAAGCTAACCATTGGCTGCAGAAGAACGGCCGAAGAGCCACATGTTGGGACTCATGGAACGGAATGGAATGAGAAGGGTGATAGACTGTCCCAGCTAGTGGGATGAAAAACGCCCGAGAAGTGCGACGGACATAGGAGTCACGTGGTGAGCAGTTCCACAATGAAGTAGATCATAACCATCTTAAATCTAAAGTTTTGCTTGACTGACGTCGCTGTCATTCTAAAGTTCTACAAGGGATCGGGCTCTCGTATCCTTCGGGCTAGATCTGTTTTTCAGTGCGTGGAGAGAGCTGTGAAGTTTAGGGAAACGAAGCTCAAGACATTTATCCACGGGGACCACTTCAGCGGCAGGGTGATGCCATTTCGCCCAAACTTTCCAGTGTCGCTCTCGAGGACATCATGCGTCATCCAGAATGGAAAGTCTTGGGTGTGAAGGTCGACGGTCGTTACTTACACCACCTGCGCCTCGCAAATGACACAGTGCTTATAACACCTAACATCGAGCAGGTGGAACGAATCGTGGCCGAATTTGACAGCGTTTGTGGGAAGTTCGGCTTAATATTTTCCATAACGAAGAGATGTTCATGAGAAACGGATTGGTAGCTGATGTCCTTTGAACTGCAAATGGGACGAATATCTGCGAGTGCTCTAGCCACGTGTATCTCGTGGACAAGAAGTCAATATGATGAACGACTTGGCTCCCCGGAGCTGAGCAGAAGAGAACGCGCTGCGTGGGAAGCATTCAAGAATATCGAGGGAGTAGTGAAGAGACGAAGAAAACCGGTTCTGCGCTCACCTTTCCGACACTGCTGTCCTCTCTGTCTTGACGTACGCCTCGGAAAGGACGACGCTCGTAATTCCCCCATACATGAAAATGCAGAATGGAAGCCGGAGTTCGGAGCTTCGTCCACGAACGAAGATCAGGGCATGCCTTCGGTTACGCCAAGAGATCGGAGAGCAGATGGGCTGAACAAATTATGCGATATCGTCTTGCTCGTTGGACCAGTGTGGTTAGTGACTGTATCTCTCGGGAAGTCTAACAAATATGAGGATTTCCGTCAGCGCGATGGTCAGATATCTTCACGAAAGTTTTGAACAAAAGGATTGCTATGCCTTGTGTCCCTCAAGGGAGGAAGACCCATTGGACCGCTCTGACTCGTAACAGGGACGATTGGTGACGTTACTGGCGCCCGCTCGAGGGATTTGATGATCAACGGGAGGACAGGTGATGCAGGTGTTACAAGATGGTATCAGGTTGAGATGGCAGTCACGGATTTTGAAGGGTCATGACATTTTGCCGGGAATCTTGGATTTTTAGTGAACTGTAAATATGAAGAGAGAATGATGAGCATATCGTTAAACACGTTGCTTTCAGAAAAAGAATGCAAATATGTGATGAAAAACGAAGTCTGAAATTCCTAGCAAGACCTCACCAGCTCTCAGAGAACATGCACACAACCGATTTTTCTCGTATTACTGAAAATGTTTATCGTCTGATTGTAATTACCTGTCCACTTGACGACCTTCAAAAATTAGTCTGGGCAACAGAATCAGCAGAAAATCAACTGCCTCTTTTCCAGTGAATGAGTTTTCGAAAGAGGTAAGCTGTCGGCGATGCCGTTTGACAGGCATCTCATCTCGAAAGTGACAGATGATATTGTACCACTAAATCAAAAAATGAACAATAAAGGAAGAGTCATGAAAATGCACCGAGAGAAGGAAGAAAACCGGAGTGCAATACTCACTAGCGTAGTTGCTCGATATTTCACTGGATACGTTGCGCCGGTATCTTTGGGGCTACTGTGTCTTAAGGTTGGCCTCTCAGAACCGTTAGCTTTACTCCTACACACAGGAGTTGTATCCATGGACATCTGAAAGAATAAATGGAGTTATGTGAAGATAGTGATGACCACAAGTTTAGAGAATGGGCTACATGGCTTGAAATTTACCTTGCTTATAGCAAAAACCAACTCAGAAACGCACTATGTGAGTCGGAACCTCTGCCGTTGACGTCGAACGCTACTTTGAGCCAGAGCTTTTAAAACTATTCAGAGCGATGTGCTATTATTCACTTGGGAAGCACAGAACCAGGTTACAAATGTATGGCATCAAACAACGTGTCCACAAATCATTCTTCATGCGCCAACCCGAGGCACCCCAAATGAATGTTCGCGCCAAAACGAGGTTTCAAATACTAAGTCTACCGTCACATCATGTTTTGATCAAGTAAATCTTTGTGGGACCCTAAGCAGTGATGACGTTACCTTTAAAATTGAAAATATTCGCGATGTGCCTCTAATTGGTTTATTTTCTGTGTGATTTGGCGTTTTGAAATCATATTTCTCTGTGAAACGGTCAGGAATAAAATGAATCCGCGCTCATTTTGCATGTCGCACAGTCTTTAGACTTTTACTGCTAGAGTGCTGCCTTTAAGGAGGTCTTGTTGTGGAATGGAGATTCACTTTGGATTCTAGTTCGGAGAAATTTTGATTTCTAAGTAGAATCATGAGCAGTGCGGGGTCTGTACCATAAGTTCCCTCATGATGTGTTAATCAGCATATGTGTTTTATCTCATGACAGACTTAACGATATTTTGCAGCTTGGGTAGTGATGTTTTCAACTACCAAGTTTTGAAAGGTATCATTTTAATTGTGCAATCATTGCCAAACTGGCTTATAAATTAGAGCTAATTTCTACTTGTGGGAATTGGAGTAGGACGATTGAAAACATATCAAGAAGTATCCGTTTTGCATTGATTTTTTGTTTGATGTTTCTCAATGATTAGTAGAATTATTACTCTCGCAATTGCATTGAGACTCTTGAACTGCTTCCTGCTTTAATTGGGTGACGGTGTGTATTACATGGGGTTATTACTGTTTTTGTTTTTTGTTGTCTCAAGGAAGAGGAATAGCGTTTTTTTTGCTGTCGCCCTAACCAACCGTCTCATGGATATGCCCTTTTTGTGTACCACTTTCAGTGAAACCTCGTGGTTCACTTTGATCCTCTCCACTTTCGGTGTAATTACATCAGTTTTACGCAGCTGCCAAGTGCATTTTCGTTATTTAGTACACAACCATGAGTGTTGTTTTAATGTGACTACAGCTGTTCTTTGTAGCATAATGCCGGTAATTACTTTCCGAACGATAACGCAGTTATCCTTCACCATGGATCTCGAACCAACTTTGACGGTTTGTGTCTTCCTTCCGTTATTTCATCACTACCATTTGTTATTCATTTATTCACTATTTAACCATATTTGGGCTTAACGCAAAGCCTTTTAAAAGTCCAAATTGCACCCCCGTCTGATTGTTGTTTAAACTGCCCTTGTGCTTAGCGCATTTCTCGTTCTCAAGTCCCTTTCCTCATCCAGGAACTTGAACGCGAATCTACTGATTAATGAGATATATAGAAGTAAAAAAAACTATTCTTGCTTGTAGTTCAATGGGTCCAATATATGAAGCAGTACGTAGGTGGTCTGTTAAACTCTTGTGGCCGTGATTCTCAACGTCGTTAGGACATATATTGGAAAGTATATTGCAAAGATTGCTCTGCAATCTTTTCCTGCTGTTATGAGTGGGACTTGAATGTACGATGTTCTTTGGCCTGACTCGTTAATTTTAGTGAGCATTTACATTGTAGTGGAGTTCAACACAATTTCATAATCGTGAAAGAAATTTGCCATGACACTTTTTTTCTTTACTTATTCGGGAATCCATGGTACTTAATGCGAAAGAGGTACTGCTGGTGGTCAACATGTTTTGGCCATATGCTGAACTTACTTCAGATGTCCGAAGTCAAGAAGAAAATTGCGGACGAGAAAGGTGAAGATTATGCGGTAGAGCTTCAAAAGTTGATCTATAATGGGAAGGTTGGTGGCCTTTCACATACCTTCGTCTTGGTAATGATTTTATAGATTTTTTTTCAGATTCTTGACGATGCTACAACGATAGAGCAAGTTGATATTGACCCTAATAAGTTCGTGGTGGTAATGTTATCTAGGGTAAGTTTCTCAGTAATACAGAAGGTTGCATGGGGATTGGAAGAAAAGTGAGTGGTGCCTGCATATGGTATTTCATTTTGAAGCGCATAGCAAATTTCATCTTGACATTACCATATGTTTTGTATTGTTGACCTTTGGTGACGTATGTGCTAATTGAGGAAGTTGCTGCATTCGAGTTCAAAGTTTGACGCGGAAGGAGTGACTGTGCTAAGAATTAGTATTTTGAGCCAGTTTACTGAATAAGAACATTGCTTTTGTGAGAGTCGGAATCCTCTGGTGCGTACACCATAGGCACTTGTGTCAAAATTATCGAATTGGCCGTAGCTCTAGGCTAACTCTGTGGTGTAAAATGTTTTGACAATATAGAAGGTTGATTGAACTCTTTGTTCGTATTTGTTTTGCGTGGAAGGTAAGCTTACTTTGTCATAGCGGTGGCGCCTTATCGCTGAGAATCGAAACGCTGCGGTGTTTGTGGTCATCCAGGCAGATAACTTTCGGAACCTTCGGGTATTTCTAGTGTTACCCGTGCTTGGAATCAAATTCGAGGAAACTCTTATTTTGGAAATGGAGTTATAAAAGATGAAAACGATCAAAATTCTTATTTCCACCATCCTTTACTGGATAGATTGAAAAAGTTAAGGAAGGGGTACATCCTTGATATTTAGAGGAAAGCTCCTGAACCTGCTCCCAATCCAACTACTACATCAGCCCCTGCAGGAGTGCAGTCTAGTACGTCCGCTCCTGTTACTGCAGCTCCTGAACCCACAGTGCAAGCGGATCCTCAACCTCGCAGTAAGACAACAGAAGCTGCCTCATCAGCTCCCGCACCAAGCCCAGCTGCGGAGACTACACCTCAGCCTGTGCAAGCGCAGCCAGGTAGGAATTACTATTCTAGGTCGTATTCGTTGTTTGTTGTCCCTTCTTTGTTTAAATGAGACACTGCGCAGTTCTCATTGTCTTCTCAAATCTTCTGATCTCTAAAAAAATGTACGTAATGGCTGTTATTGAACTGACCCTCTGAAGGATTTGGAACCAACTGACGTCCGATGAAATGATACCTTTTTTACGTTAAGTAACGGAAATGCTGGTGCTTAGTAGTGCAACAATGGCGAATGTAGCTCTAGAACACCTAGGATATCCTACACTAAGGATTTTTTTAGCTCGTCTAACAAGGAAGGGATAGTGGATCACAGTGGCCGTACAAAATGTGGTGTGTACCCATATATGTGCTTTTGGACGCTGATGTCAAATCTACATTACAAAACTGCGAAGCGATTCTGGGGACAAAGTTACGAGATCACTTCTTCCATGTGACAAAGGGTTTTGTTGAGCATGTATCGAGGTCTAGTCCCCAAGCCAGATGCCAAGCGAGTGCGGAAAGGGTAAGGCGATGTGCTCGCGGGCATCATGAGCGCGAGCATCTCGAGTGCGTGAACTTGTTTTGCGCTTTTATGAAATGTATACTAAAAGCTTACTAATCAGTTTGACATCTCCCATTGAGTGGCTGTAGCGCACCGTAGTCTCAAAGAACATCGAAAACCGTCCCTCCTAAGAGGTGCTGTATTGCCCGTTCGGACTTCAGTAGCTTCCAATGTAGTACAGTTGTTATATCTGCTAATGTTCAATAATACTTGATCGAAATGGGCTTAAGCTTGACCTGCTTGGTTCTCTTGCGAAATTTTATTCTCCCTATTTTTACTATTGTTACTATCTCCAAAATACTAGAAATTCCTTAAAAATGAACTTTTTAATAATTTGCGTCGAAGTTCTATTTCTTTAGAGCGTGGCCGAGATAATTTGTACTTTTCCATTTATGAAGAGCCAATTGCGCTTCATAATTGCCGAATATCGTTTGTTGATTTTTAGAAGAAATCGCGAGGCATTGTGAAGTCTCAGTTTGGCTGATCCCAACATCTTGATAGCTGCTCTTCATTTCATCTCCACGAAAAATGATAAGGGCGATTGGCCTTACTAAAGCGTTTTCTTGGCCTTACTAAAGCGTTTTCTCCTTTGAGGAAAATCAGTACTCAAATTACGCTTTGAATTTTGATGCCTTGTGTGGTCATGAAGTGTCCTTTGATTTGACATCTTATTGCCTTACGAATCACGTTATCGTTCCATTAGTGTAAGAGTTGTATGCTTTCTGGAAGTGCTCATTCTCATCCAAAAAGGTGTGCCCCGTATGATGAGCCGTTAAATCCTTTTTACATAGCGCAAGAAGCAGTCCGAAGTTTCCTAATACTTTTTGGTGTATGGCATGAAGGCGTTCTTCCTCAAGTCGTAAAAGTCAGGGTTAAGCTTTACTCAGCAGTTATCATATTTCCTATGTCCCTTATGGGTAGAGAGGGTTGCAATCAGTCATTGGGAGGCGCAAAACCGTATTGCAGCCTTGAGCATACATTTCCTGAAATTGCACACACGGTGGCAAGTTCTCACACGACGCCTGTGAGTCCATTACCTTACCTGCTGCGCCATCATTTCACGTCTAGCTCACACATGAAGCTTACACTGAACTTCAGCACGTGCTTGGAAAACCCCATTTCACATGGAAGAAATGCTCCTGTAACTTCTTTTCCAGAAGCGTTTCGTAGATTTGGAATGTGGATTTGATATCAGCGTTCAAAAACACATACATATGTGTATACATCGTATTGTTGTCCGAAATGATGGCGACGGAATAGATATGAAGTCTATATGGTATGGGGCATGTATGGGTCTTTTGGAGGCGATTTCAATCATGTGAAACATCTTGAATAGGTGGCTACTATGCGAAAATGTCAAAAAATGTTTTTTTTATCGCCTTGGGTCGGGGTTCAGTGGGCTGTTTGAATCCACAGTATATAAGCTCCATTGTGAATGGTATAATCTGTGCAAAGCCATTAGAACACGACCGCTTTCCGACCCTACAATGGTTAATGTGCTTCTTGTCCCAGTGGAAAATCTATAAAAGCATTCTAATCGTGGACTGTGCATTTAAAACATTACTCCTGCTGCAGTCCACTTTTCAACAATTGCAGTTTTCGCGTGGACCCCTTCCCCCTATATGTATGTTGTGGAAAACGTTCAGATTCGAAAAAGTCTCCATTTGTACCAATCGTGCTGGTCACTTGTTCGCAGTTGAGGAGTTCGAGAAAACGTACACTGACATGTATTTTGACAATGTACCTATCGTGGCCGCTAATGCAAGATTCTTACAGTACATCAGATGTTCTTTTGTTATTGTTTTTAATGACAACTTGTTTTCAATACGACAAGTGATTTCGTCAACGAATGGTTTTCAAAGAACCATGGCTTGAGTAAGAGGGAAGTGCTTCATTATCTCGGGTATGAGGAAATTATTAGTAGCTTTATGATATCTGCGATCCGAGATATTTAGGTTTTTTTAACTTCTGGTCTCTTTAATTTTAGCTCTCTTCAAACTATTAGGTTGTGTCAGAAGTTCAGGCGTGTTGAATGGGAACCACGCGAATTCATACGAAGCCACTCGTATTCTGCGAGTCACATTCGGCTGCTCCTAAGATTCGATGGGCCGAGTTCTTCGCTCTCTCGGAAAAACTCTGCTAAAGTTCGTAACTGACTAAAGTTTTTGGAACTCGACCATGTATAACAGTTCACTATAATGCAAGAACATGTTTCGACATTCAATAATAAGCTCGAGATATTGAGGCCTGGCTGGAAAATTCTACTGCAACTCTCCATACAAGCCCGATTTAGAACCTCTTCCGACTACCACCTATTCTTTCCCTCGGCTGCCATCTTGCGGGCAAGAGCTACGATTCCCCGGTATTCCTCATAAATGACCTTTCTCTTTTTTTTTGCACTAAACCAGGACTTCCACAAACGCATCCACTTCCTGTCCATGACATACATCGATATTGCGTTTTACTGGAGTAGGTTTAAATAAAATATATTTTAGCAACAGCCTTGAGGCAATCTAATATTATTATCAACAAGTCCTCAGCATGCAAATGAAAGTTAAGTGTTCGTTTTCTTTTCGTCGTCATAATTCTGGTGAAAGTTTCTGATTATTATTGTCCCCTTGTTAAGATGCAGTTGAAATTTTGAACATTTTCTACACATTCTGTAGGTGCTTCCATGCAACGATCATCACTATTTGATACCATATTATCGTATTTAGCCTTCACCGCCGATCAAGAGTCATCTATCGAAGCTATTAGTGCGATGGGATATCCTCGTGATCAGGTAAAATTTACGCCATATGTTACGTTTTAGTAGTGTATGTAACAATTAAGAAGATCAGCCCAGATATGGTACTTCTTAGCTCCGATTACTCCATGTTTATTGTTTCAACTCGTATCATATCAGAGCTAGGCTCACTCTTTACCAATCTTTAGCGAATTCCGGGCAATCCCTGATAGATTGGCTTAAATCATACGTAAGCTGTGCTGACCTTAAACATATTCATCCCTGAAATTCTGCTAATACCACCACATTCTTCAGACTGTGAGCAATCGTGCCGTTTGCTTGCTTAGTGTCCCAAAGAAATTTTTGCTTACAGTAAGGTTGGCAGTCGAGAAATTGCGTATACTCCAAGGAAACATAATCACCTTTTTATTGCAATAAAAGAAATACCACTTAGCCGTCAGCCGGATACTTACGTTTCCCTGAATTTTCGATTGTGGTAGAACAATTTATACATATGTCTTCCGCACCATTTTCGTTTTTTTGAGTACATCTCGCCCACCGTGAACACTTTGTCTCTTTTCCGCTCGTTGGACTGTGACCCCCTCGCAATTTTTTCGCTAGTATATGTAGGTTGCGCTGTGAACGACTTGGTTAGTGAGCAGCTGGCCCGAGACAGATGACCTACGCCACACAAATACACACCATAGGCTGCTTTCATAGTCGAGTTATATGCAGTAGAACTTGTATATTTGTATGTATGTATGTATGTGTATATGTATATATGGGTGTATGTATACATGTATATATGTGTATATGTATACATGTATGAATATATGTATTTAAGTACCGGTCAGTGAAGTATTCGTTTTCACTTTTTCAAACATAACTTCCTCAAATGTCCATCTTTTTGCCTGATTTTTTCACAGTTAATGCCTATCAACGAATCTGATGAGCGAGCAATTTCTCAGCTGTCTAAGTGAATTATGAAATATTTCAAAAGAATTCACATCAATTTTTGTCCAAACACCATCATACCTGTAAAATCTTTAATCTGTCTGGATTTCCAATTTTTCAACGGAACAACCTTGTATAATATCAGTATTACAACTACGACATTAATACTTTATCGCATAACCTCTGGCGTCAATGACCGCTTGACATCGGCGTGGCATGGACTCGATGAGTTTGTCTACCTCTTCCTGTGGGATGTTCTCCCATGCTGTCTTCAGCTGAAGGAACTTTTCGTGCTCATTTCGAGCTCTGAGGCCTTTTACTTGATGCTTAAGTCTTTCCCATAGATGTTCGATAGGATTCAGATCGGGAGACTGCGGCGGCCACGTCAGCAGAGGGACGTTGTTGTTGCGGAACCATTTGGTGAGCAGCTTCGATTTGTGTTTCGGGTCGTTGTCCTGCTGGAAAATGAAGCCACTGCGAGCAGTACTGGGAACAAACGGCCAGATAACAGCCTCCATGATATTAAGGTACATCTTCGCATCCATCTTACCCTCAATCTGATGAAGGGGACCAACTCCTTTGCCACAGAAGCTACCGTGGACCATC
>UZAF01016744.1:18447-50315 GCA_900617895.1 Haemonchus placei
AGGTTCGGACAATCCTACTAACCTAGTTTACTTCGAATTTGGGCCCCAATGGTAAACGCTGTAGTCGTCCAAATCGCACCGAGTTTCGCCGCGCGCACCCAGAATCGCACGAATCGCAACACACCCGCAACACACACATACAACACACATACACACATGCTCATGCACGTACACATATATACGCATGTATATACTACCTACATACACGTGCACATACGCAGATTCAGACACGGACAGACAGACTTGGTGAGAATGTAGTTAGAGGGCCACACGTAACAATATCATTATGACAAGATATTAGCACAGTGCTACGTGTAAACAAGTGTTACGCTAGTACTGTAACCGAGGCGAAAAGGATTGTGGGCACCGGCCAACTGTGCGCTCTTGTGAGGTTTCAGTCAAGGGGACCAGACAGACACAGGCACATATATATACAGTATACCTGATATCTTACAGGCACATACACAGACAGATACGCAGGCAGACATCCACACCCCTTACCCACCTACACCCACAGACGCACAGAACACAGACACATGAACAGACACTCTGTAGAAAATTATTTATAAAAAGATATTGATGTATAATAATCATGTAATATATAAAGTTCTGTTCAGGAAGATGACATGTGATGTATACATTTTCGCTTCGAGTTGTTTACGGATTTTCACCTGAAGCCATCTTGTCTGTCACCCTTTTTGTGATAGTTGAACTTCCGCAATTTCGCGAGGAAAGACGGCATGTTGATTCGGTAGAGTTCCACTTTTGAGAGTTAATGCTATGTGTTGGCAGAGTATGTAGAATGGGATGCTCCGTCTTACTTGCGGTATTCGTTTACTAATGAATTACGTCACTGTTGTATGCGTTGATTATACTGGTGTTTTTTTCCATACATTAGAGTGTATTTATAAAATATTTGACGATTTGGTGTTTATAATAAAATTTTGCCTCTGCTTTATTATTGGAGAAATATTTTGTGAATAATCACTTAATATTACTACCCAACATTTTTGAATGGTAATTCGCCTTGCTATGGAAGAAGAACATTATTGCGCAGGTCGAGATGGATCTCAAGGAAATGGAGAAGATACAGCAGGAGAGGAGGGAATATGTAAAAAATCTGGGCATAGAATACCGATATGGGTGCTACGAGGTGAAGTTTCATTCATATTAGGCACTGAGATGGTGGTAGCAAGCTACTTCTGCTTCGCATCAGTTAGGTGTTGCAAAAGTCCACACTCTCTAATGAAAATCATGTTGCTAACAGCCACTACAACGGAGTTAGTGCATTTACTCATACATACTGTGAACGTTATATCAAAGGATTTTTCTTGCCAATTGAAAAAGGATTTTTCTTGCCAAAAATAAGTATATTTTTGTAGTACGTATATTAAGTGATATGGAATTGCGGTTGCAAATCTAGCCATTGTCGTGGTCACTCACCCTTGTGAGTCTTCATAGTGGTATCGATGTCTATCCATGGCAGCAGTACTGGGATAGTAGGCTGTGTATGCGCAGCTAAATGTCACAAGGTTGGAAAAGCTGTAGCAAATTACACTGCAGGGAATAGAGAGAGTTCGTGCGGTGAAGAAATGGCGTTAGCAGCATCAAATTGAATCCTCTCTTCGCTACCAGAGTGCAGTGCTATAAAAGAGTATGGCGAACTCTGTGGGAAAAGTTTTGCAGGAAGGTGGCAAGGGTCCAGATCCTTATTCCCAAATTTTTGGAGCGAGCTGTAATAGTGGACTAGTCATACATTCTTTCATAGTCTCCGACTTGCCGTTGGAGCCCAACTGCTACAGTGTTTCAACATAATGCGTGCTATCTTGAGAATATAGGGGAGAGATCAGGTTCGCATGAGTCGCAGCAAGTAACCAGTTACATAGTGGCTTGTAATTGTGGTGGGTAGATTAAAGCAAACAACAAGTTTTCAGGAAAATTCCTGTGAGATGGGTGCACGGAGCTATGGTAAGGGTGTAGCGAGCGAGCTGATCCTGCACTATGTATGAAGCCCTCTGTCAAGAAGCTCTGCCTGACCTCACGAAGCACCTTGAGAGGCCGAGTCAAGCTCGCTCTGATGGAGTATGGGACAACTCAGCAGAGCGCTAGTGAGCTCAATGAAGTTTAACTTCACAACTTGTTCTCGTAAGAGGCCAAAATTCTTCTTTTCTGTAGTGTCAATTCAGCGTCGTCGTAGGGTCTGCTGATATTTTAGCTGTCGCAACATAATGCGACTTGATGCATCTTTTATCGATGCCTTGGCTTCGAAGAGGCTCTTGGTCTCGTACGTCCATCTTTTCTTTCGGGCTCCCTGTGGTCGTTTTTTGAGCATCGGACTCCACTGCATTCCTTATGGAATTATGACTGACCTTCTCATTGTGCATCCATACCTTCCCAGATGCTGGCTTGGTACGGACGCTCTCGCTCATCTTTCGTTGGGCTGTTGTTTGTATGACGCCCTTAGTCTTCGTTTCTAATTTTGTCTTACAATGTTCAACCACAGGCTACCAGAGCATCCTCATTTTGGCTGAGTGAAGATATCTTTCATGATTTTTGGGCCAGCAATCGCTGCCGTGGCGCATCGGGAATCTCACTAATGTTCGGTGCACCTTTCCTTCAGCGTCGTAGAGCGCCATTGGTTGCGAAGGTAGCAAAGGACTCTCTTCACTTCATTCATGCTGCGTTTATTCGAGCTTTACAGCCTGATCCATGCTATTGTCTGCTGTGAGGTACTTCCCAAGTATCAGAAAACCTGCACCCTGTCAGTGGCTTCTCAAATATTGGAAAACTTGCACCCTGTCAATGGCCTCTCAAGACCATCTACGACTGACCTCATGCACCTCGAGAGCTGAGGAAATTGGCCAAAATTTCAGCAGAAACTATTTTTCGCTAGCCTTTTCTGCCATTCCTGTAGCCTTTCTTGTATTTTTTCTTTCCTCTCCGCTGTCAGAGCTGTCTTTAGTATGAAGGATAGTTTTCAGTGGTCCATCCATGGGTTTTTCTGTGTTCTGATTCTTGTTGCATCTCAAGCTTGATGTCTGTTACCATAAAGACCAGGTGTTCCGGAGAGTTACGCTCAAGGACACCTACCAAAGGATTGATCGTAGAGGGCGGTTGGAATCTCACTCCAGATTGAGAAAGGCTACGTAGCAAGGTCTCTTCTTTTTACAAGGTTTCTTTGTCTTCTGTCGAACTATGAGGATGGCTTTTCCACGCATAATCGAATTCTTCTTCCAGCAGTCACAATTATTAGGAACCGGGTAAGCCATCTGATACCGTGCTCTTCGAACGCCTTACATGCCTCGATTCGCACCCCATTCGCCCTCTTGGGCCTCATCTTCTGTCCAGAACGCGATAGGACCGGCCGACTGCTCTATATGGGCTATTCTCGCGATGAAAATCTTCATTTAAGAGCTTGTCGAAATATTCTTTCCTTCTGCGCCTGAGCTCACTTTGATTTCTCAAGACTACGCCGTCGCTTTAAGTTACAGCTCTCGCTGCTTCGATGTCTAGAACGCCTGGCTCAATGTCGTGCTTTGGGCGACCGTAAAACTTTCCTATCCTTCTCGAACATTGAGCTCCTCGTATGAGGCGTCCATTTTTGTATTTGTTGCTCTCGCTGAAAATCAGTGACAAGTTTCTCGCAAGTTCCGTGAATAGTCTTTTGGACCTTCCATCTTTTGCCAGCTTGATCGGTCTTTCGGGATTTGAAAGACCGATCTGCAGAATTCTTCGGTTGAGATCGTTTTCCACTTGGTGCAGCTTTCCTAAGATGATCCTCCGCTCTATTCTTGTTCATGATTTTCTGGGGAGCTCAATGGTTATGTGTGCTAGGAAAGACCTGTGCTGCGAAGCTAGTTCTCCGCCCGGCAGATCTTGATGTCCTTCATAGTTTTGAGGGACGGTTACCTGAGTGTGTATGATTGATTTTCGTTTGTCATCCTTTGCTGCAACAATTTACCTTCTAACTCTCCCTCTCCGAGATAAAGGCCGTGGGCTGTGGCTAGGTGCAAGACTCTATCCTCTTCGTTGTTGGCTCTATTCACCTGTTCTGTGAATTCTTCAGAGATCTTCTCGTTTAGAGCTAAAGAGGCCATTCAGATCATCCTCCATGGTGAGATCGACCCTTCGGTACTAACCTAATGGGGTCGTCAAGACTTGGGAAGAGTTCTCTTTCTTTTTGCACTCAAGGCAGCAGGCTTGTGGTGCGTACACAAATATTATTGCTCAGTACCCCTCCTTCAAGCCTATCCTCATTACCGTGATTAGATCGCTAATCTTTTTGATAGATTCCCAGAGACTATTGCTAGGGCCTTCATTCGTTTGATTCCTTCTCCGTTGTAGTAGAGCTTGACGCCTTTCTGAGTTTCTCTGGCTTTTGCTCCTTTTTGGAGCAGCCCAAAACTGGGGAGGATGAGCAAACATAAAGAATGGGCCAACAAATAATTGGAGACCCACCCGCGGTTGGTGAAGAAGGCGTCCTCAAAATGGGCGTTACTAACTAGTATTATCATTATTCGATTTCCCCAAAACCTGAAGGCTAAGGAAAAATCGAAAATCCATAGAGATGAGCAACGTCTCAACTGTACTAGGTATACCTAAAGCCTAGGAAGAAGTAGGGGTGAACTCAAATGAATGATGCTTCAAAAAAGAAGATTCGTTACTCTGCCTGGAAACGCTGTAGAACCAAGGAACGAGTATTTACGGGTTATCAAGAGGAGGTGGTCAAATGTTTGTGGTAATTCAGGTGGGTGATGTGGGTGGAGTAGGAGGAACTATTCGTAGTTCTGCTCAGAAATATGGTTTGTTGTCACGCGCACTAATGTATTCTAGGCAGACTGGTTAGGTTTGCAAATATTTTTGTTCATTTAAATGTTTAGAAGTTAGGTTGAAGCCTGGAAGTTAGCCTACGAAGTCTCATTAAGCGTCAGTAGCGTCAGTAGTGTTGAAGGGCATTAGTTTGCATGCAGCTCTGACATTGAAGACACCACCAAAAATGGCTCCTGAATTCCTTGAAGAATAAAACTGTGACCTCCAAGGATAGTACATGGGACGCTCATGTCAAAAAACGGCCCAGACAGGGCATACTGAGGGTCCCAATAACCGGCCTAGCCGAGTGCACACCCAAGGCGAGCGAGTCATCACGGCGTTGTAGAGACTATAGGGATTGCAGCACTCGCACCGGGAGCAAAATATTGAAAGCGAGCAGCCTCCTCTAGCCGCTGTACGCAGTGGCACAAACAGTTGGGAAGCTCTCCCAAATACCACTTCTATGGACTTTTATGGTCACGTTCCCGTCCGATCCCTAATTTCACTACTTTTTTTGAGGCTTCAATCTCTTTGAATATCCTGATTTTCGCTCTTTTTTGCTTTGCTCTTTACTACCACTTTCATTATTCGTCTGGAACTATATACTTAAGTAATATCGTTCATTGCGCCTTTAAGTGCGGAACACGGCTGTCGTGTAGCGTCCTAGGTTCTGTCGCTCCTATGGTTCTGACATTCCCTTCATTCGATTGTCACTGTGACTCCATGGTCACAATTCATAGAAGTGAGCGAATTCACAGCAGGCGAATGCCGTTAATCGTTCTACAGAGAAGAGTTAAAGCTGGACGCTAAGCCTAAATACTAATACTGCTGCTGATGTATGGTTCGGAAGAATTCATTGGTTTGGACTTTTATTCGCATCTTAACTGAACAATAGCGTTTTCGAGAAGTATAACCCTTCCCAAGAGGCATGCGAAAGCTCCAAGTGTATAGCATTTATTGTATTTACCAGGCGGATCGCCCGGCTAACGCCAGGCTCTCTTCCTTCTTATGTCAAACACCCTATCACGAGAAAAGTTGGACTGAAGAATTTTTTCCCCTTTTTTTCAAAGTTCATAGTTTTTGAGCTTTTTCCTGTGTGAAAGTATGAAACTGAAACAGAGTTCGGAATTCTTCTTTGACGCAACAGAAATCGAAAGCTTCCCTAATTCTTTGATAAAGTTATAAGCCTAACTCTAAACCCCTTTTTTGAAACAAATTACAGTTTCCTACACACGAAATTTGACGCAGGACTAAGAGGGCAGTGCAAATAGTATTCAGTTAAAGTCGGTACTTACGCCTTTGATTGGAAGTCTCGAACTTTTGCTTTCTCTCTTAGAAAGAAAAAGAAAACCCGTGAAAAACCCAACCGTTAGACAATCAAAGACGTTGCTGTGGAGATGTTCTGAGTGATGATAGCACCGTTATCAGATGTCCTTTATCAATAGACCCTTCTCTTTACTTAGATATCATTAGTTGAAAATTCCAGATTATTGGTGGTCGGTTAAGTTCTGTCGCAAACGATATCGACCAAAGAGGATTCTTCATTGAATTACAAACCTTGCTGGGTAGCGGTCGTAATCTAGTAGTAAGAAATGAACAAAGTTCTAATCTGCTTATCGTTTTGCCCTAATGGGTCTCTATCACTGCACTTACTACTCACTTTTGTCACCCTGCTCTACCATCTCGTTTTATCGAATGAAACATACTCCCCGTCAAAGCTACATCGTAGATACCGAAGACGTCACGGTTTTGATCGGTAGGTTGCCTCTCTCAGGTCCCTTATCTTCTCTTATCAGTTATGATCAGTTCTTGTCACCGAGTACCTACGATCCCGTCATATCTCTGTGCACGGAATCCGGTCCCGCCACCCAACATAAGTGTTTCCATCCTGCCCCCTTATTCCTATCAAGTTTGAAAGCTCTCGGTCCACGGGGACAGGAGTGATGAATTTGTGGCCCAAAATTTCTATCGCGCACGCCCCGCCCCCTGTGCGCGGAATCCGGTCCTGCCAGCCACCATAAGTGTTTCCATGCTGCCCCCTATGCTCCTACCAAATTTGAGATTTCTAGGTACACGGGGACAGAAATTATGAATTTCCGGCCAGACGCATACCGACACACACACACACAAACAAACACATACACACAAACACACCGACACACCAACAAACACATTTAGCGAATTATGTAAAGTAGGACATTATATTATTTATCATGTATTATTATGAAGTACAGTCATGTCATCACACCCCATACATCCTACTATGCCTCCGCGGGCTGGATCCACTTCAGTTACCCCCTATAACTTACCATAGTCGCTGTCTTAAATCTGCGTTCCCATTCGTTCTAAGTTGAACGCCCCAGGTCAAAATTAGCAAATTTCGCGGACCGTCCGCCTTCTGTAGACGAAGTCAAGTCATGTCACATTCCATCAGCATTTCTATACTGCCGCCTTTATTTCTTCCAAAATTGAACGCTCCAGGTGCACGGGGAAAAGAGTCATGAATTTTCGCTCGAACTCCGCCCATTGTGGGCAGAGTCTGATTCTGCCACCAACCACGATTATTCTCATCTTGCCGCCTGTACTCCTACTAAACTTGTACGCTCTAGGTGCACGGGAACGGTAGTTATGAATTTTTGCTTAAACTACGCCCGTTGTGGGCAGAATCTGCTTTTGTCGCCAACCATGAGTGTTCCTATCCTGCCGCCTATGCTCTTACCAGATTTGAACGCATTAGGTTCACGCGGACAGGAGTTATGAATTTCCGCTAAAACATTTATTTAGCCTAAACTCCGCCCCCTGTGGGCGGGAATCGGTCCTGCCACCCGCCATAAGTGTTCCCATCCTGTCTCCTGTACTCCTGTCAAAATTAAACTCTTTCGGTTGTAGTATGCAGAAAAAAGTTATCCTGTGAGAGTAAGAGTGGGATCGCTTCCTCCGTTTGGGGAACAATACACCCATCACTAATTTGCTTTGCTCATCGTCATGTCATCTCATGTAACCAACTGGCCTATCCTCTAGGTGTACTGAATAAAGAAATAAGTGAATAAATAAATAGATCAATAAATAAACAAACAGATAAATTACAGGAGAAGCGAGCCGATTCATGTCAATTGCTTGGGGAGTACATGGAGGCTCTTGAGCAAAATTTCAAGGTCGCTTATACTCTTTTCAAAGAGAACTGTGAGCACCGAAAGTACCCAAAGAGTTGCTACAAGTATGCCATGTATCTACTGAATGGGAAAGGTAGGAAGATTTCCAGTTTCGAACTACGTTAACTCTATATTCAATTGTTCCGAAATATCCTACCTATTATTTTATTATCCTACTATATATAATTCGCTCTGTCTGTTGATTTGTCTGTATGTGTGTTTGTGTGTGTCGGTAAGTGTATTTGACCGCAAATTCATAAATCCTGTTTACCTGGACCCGAGCATTGAAATTTGGTAGAAGTACAGGCGGCAGGATGGGGGCCCTTATGGTGGGCGACAGGCCAAATCCCGCTCTCAGAGGCCGAGGTCAGCGCGAAATGAATGGTTGTTTGGATATTCGTAACCCCTGAAAAGTTCAAAGTTGGTGGGGTAACAGCTTTTTGTATCAACAGTATAACCTCGGCATTTTAAGAAGTGATGTGGGATATGACGGGATCGTAGGTACTCGGCGACAACAACCGATTACGACTGATAAGAGAAGATAAGGAGCCTAAGAGAGCAAGAGCCACCTGTCAATTGAAACCCTAGCCCTTCGGTATTTACGATGTAGCTTTGACTGTTCATTATATTTCATTCGATAAGACGGGATGGTAGAGTAGGGTGAGAGTGCTGAGGGCAGCGATAGGGACCCATTAGCGGCAATACGATAAGCACATGAGGTAGTTGTACATTTTTTGCTATTAGATTACGGCCGCTACCCAGCAATGTTTGTGACTCAAAGTAGGATCCTGTTTGTTCGACATCATTTGCGACAGAACTTAACTGACCGCCAATAATTTGGAATCCTCAACTAAGTGTGTGTTTGTCAGACCAGAATTCCAGAACTGTCCCAGAGGACCGAGAACATTCAAATTTGGTAGGAGTATATCTTCCATCACTGGGCTGGGCGACGTTATGCAACACTTATGGTGTAGAGAATATCTTCTGTTAAATGTAAGGTCAGTGGTGATTAGACTGGCCATAAAACGTTTTCCTCCGTGCTTTTGGAGAACTTGACGAAGTTTAAAGTTAGTTTTATGGCTAATTCAACACCATTAACCCTCGCGTAGGACATTCTCTATGTTCTAACACAGGGTGTGCGAATATTTTGTCCATCGCTTCTAATCAATCTCACCTCGTACCTAACCGCGAAGAGACCTCAATTAGGTGCGAGGACCACGCTATAATTATGCTGCCGGCACTCGCTACTAATCGGGTTAAAACTTGTCAGCTAAAGAGGATATTGACAGTTAAAAAAAATGGAGTTTCTATTTAAAAAATGTTTTTTCTGATAGAACTTGTTCCAGTATCAATTCCAAGAGTTTTATGAGAGTTTTATTTCCACGCATAATGAATTCAACATATTTTGTTTTTACGATATGGGAGCAAACGATTGGATTCCTTAAAAATAAGGAAAAACACCTACCTACATACCTATACCTAAAATATAACCTAAATTTATAGGTAAAAAAACTCACATAGTTTCGTTTGTTGAGGATCTGGACATCTTTGTGCAAAACTCTTGTAATTGCTGGCGGCTTGCTAATTGCTGTTGAAATTCATCGAATTTAGGAAAATGTAAAATACATATTACTTACGGTTGAAATAAGAGGAAACTTCTCGAAATATCACACCTTCCAATTTTCTTGTAGACTTTTCCTTCCTCTATGGTAATTCCTGTGCAAAGTTCTGTTCTTTCTCCTTTTGGATTCTGAAAATGAATTCTCAATGAAATTTCGTATTGTCAGTTGAATGAAGGTCCGTTTCCGGTTTCCGAAATCTTCAGTTCCTTGAGACGTACAAGGGCGGATCTAGCTTCATAATTTAGACCCCTCATAGAGTCGGTCAAAGTGCTCAATGGTGGATGATCGACACTGTCAGAATTTGTAATCGCCCGGAACAACTTTGATTTCTCGAAATCTCGGTCACTTAAGGAGTAACATACCTGTGAAGAGCTTCAGCGAGTCGGTTGTTCTCAACTCCTTGGGCTTCCATTTACGCCAAGGTTGTGATGCGGGATCCAGCTGCATTGGAGAAGGCTGTGGGGGTGCAAGAAAGTGTAGAGCGATGTTGCGCTACGGGTCCGCTGCGTTGGGAGAGGCTGTGTAGACGCAAAACTTCCGGAATAATTATTTTGTAATGCTGGGGCTTCCGGAGCAAAAATGAGAAGCTCGGACAGTGGAGGAAATGGTCTACATGGACCGCCCACTCCTAAATAGTTTGGAGCGGGAAAACACCCTGTAAGTTCAACGAAACAGTACAGTGCGTCTCTAGAAAACATGGTCATGTCTTATAAAGTAAGCAGTGGCATTTAAAGCACTCACCCTCCTGGTTAAATAGTCCTCGATGACTTCTCTCCAAGGTGCTGAATTTAGCCTGAAGACTTGCTATATGCCGTAAAAACTGCGAAATGGCCTGAATGGCAAGCCGTAGGGCATTCATTGACCTAACAATGAAGAGTAGTCCCAATATTAAACAACTCTAGAGAACCACATCGCTTAATACAAAACTTTCAAAACCGTTGGTGATGATATTGATTTTTCCTGTCAAAATTTTTTAAGGAGAAACTTCATTTTTCCTAATTGTCATTATCCTCTTAGGTTGACAAGTTTAACTCGATTAGTAGCGAGGCAGCATAATTATAGCGTAGTCTCCGCATCTAATTGAGGTCAATTCGCGCCGAGGTGCGAGGTGAGCTTGATTAGGTGCGTTCGAAAAAATTATACACGTACCTTTTAACATGTTCTGGAGGTAGACACAGAGATTGGACTTGTTTGGGAAGACGTAAGCCCGAGGAATATCTTGTTCTATAGCATCTTGGAGTGTTGAGAGGAACATGACATACTCTTCGTCAAACGTTGAATGATTCGGAAGATTCGATCCACAAAATATTGAAAAAGGTAATTTGTAATGCGAGAATAGTTTCAGTTTAAGAGAAGCCTTTTCAAAGCTGACCTGTTGACCTGACGCTTCTCTCTAAACCACTCGATCGGTAGAAATGCAAGATCGCTCAGTTCTTTTGAGAGGTATTAGGAGTATCCATCTCACAAAAGTTCATAAAGAAATCAATTATTCCTATGGACGGGTATTGGCGATCTGAGAATATTGAGGTGAACACCGGTTGTACGTGATTTGCAATTGAAGTGCGATTTGGTGAGAAATGCAGTTGAATTCGTCGAGTAGAAAGTGAACGAGTTTTCAAGAAGATTCTCAAAAGGAGTGTGCAGCAGGGAATGGCAGATGATGAGACGGAAACAGTATAGAACCGACCGCTTACCGGCAAGGCATGCGAGATTGTGAGTTGATGCTCCGTGGAGAATTGGGTTAGTTTTTGCACAGGGTTACGAGACCACTGAACGCCCTTGCTAATCAATCAGACCAATTCGTAGCTTCTACGGTACAATACAAGGCCAAATTAGGTGCCTTGAAAAAAGGTCATCATGATGAATTCAACCGAGTAGGGAGTACTTCTACACCACTCCGAGTCGAGCTCCACTTACGCTGCCAGTCAGACAGAGCTTTACGGAAGTATCCAACTTCTGCAATCGAACAAACGATTCAGAACAGGTCTGGAATGAGGCTGCACCAACCGCGAGCTGACTTCCGACGGTATGCAAGAGGAGCCTCCTTGTTTTGGAGGAAGAATAAACATGGCTCTGAGGATAGCAGAATGTGCCACTGGATTGCGGGACTAGGATGCTTCTTCTTCCTCAGGCCACATGTGTAAATTTTTTCTTGAGAAGGCATAGAGCAGGGATGAAAACGAAGCAAAATGGCGATTAATTTACGAAAGATTTCCCCATGCTACAAAGCGTCTGACTGCAGGAATGGGATGGCTTGAGTATTGCGTTCTGCAAGAGAATAACGGTGACTTGAGGATTCGTGGCCTAACGAGTTTTCTCCATTAGGAAGTAGTGAAAGAGTTTTTTCAAGGGATTGAGGTGGGCATAGAAGTCCTTGTCAAACTCAACAACACGATCCCACGTTCCTCGATCCGAGAGGTGTGTCCTATATATCCCAGACTAGTTGGTATATACCACGGGAAGTCAACCGCATTTTTCTGACTTCACAGAAGTTGCATAAATACCGATGTCGAATCTGAAGTGGTGTAAATGTAATGAATCGAAATATGATAAGATGTCCTTATTACAAGAAATGAGTAATGATCCTGTATGGTGAAATTATTGAGACTCGAAAATTGAAACAAACTTTCGAAGGACTGTTTTTCTTTTTCATAGACAAGGGGGTGTTAAGCCAAGGAGTATCACTCTCGACTACTCTTCCTCCGTAAAGTAACCCATTGATGTACTTGTCCGATTTCTTCTCAATTTTTAGAGGTATCAGAGGAGGGCCATAGCGGTGAGGGGGAACAACTGTGGTGATGTCGTGATGAATCCGCTCTCTCCGATAAGGCCAAATCTTTGGTAGAAATTCGATTGCAAAATTCATAAAATAGCCAATCCAGCGCCTGAACTCCTGAAAAACCTCAACTAAAGCCCAGAACTTGTGATAAATCGATCCATTCTGGGTCCAAATGGGTCTCAGTACAGAGGCGAGCGGTCACGTTATTGAATGTTCCTACCAGCGGTGCTGAGCTTGCTACGATATTGGATATAGCGAGCCGAACTGCTCGCGAAGTGCATTGCGCGAAGAAGCTGCTGACTTTCATAAAGTCGACGGAGGATTGGTGATGTGTGGCAGCGTCGACCAGGAACTAATCTTTGCGAGAGGAACTGCACACAAGATCTCGATTTCTTCCTAGGCCATAGAGAAGGTATGGATGCTGCAGCTAATGGACCACGACCACATAATCACGATTATGAATATGAATGTCATTAAACGGGGAGTGAACGGGGGAAGACCCATCGCTTTAGGTGTTACAATGTTGAGAAATGTAGCGTATAATAGTTTGTGCTACATGCATGTTCAAGATCCCTTTTTAAGTTCCACTTTCTTGAGAAGACGCGAGATCTGTGCAGACAGTGGATCAAGCAGTATGATTTTGCCTTGAAGTCGTTTTGCTTGAAAGTGCAGCCTAAAGTGGTTAACAAACTTCATCTACGGCTAAATATAAAGGTGATTTCGATAGCAAACAAGTACTGTGAAGGAAAGTTGCAAAGAACTTTGAAGAGAGAGTTCAAGAGAACGTGAAATCGCTGGAGTGGAACCGGAGAGAGTTGACGTAACCGGGTAACTAAGTTTCCTAATGTCGCTTAATTGTGGCTACAGGTGATGTATGTTGCCTATGGTTGCGCTGACAGCACTGGCTGTGCGTTCTGTGTGTGTAGGGTGAAACTTGATCACCTTTCCGACCTGTGGTGAAATATGGGCCGAGGAGTGTAACTTGTATGCGAGTCGAGAGGTGGCAAAACCCCAAGGCGTAATGAAAGTAAAGGTCGGTTAACCGGCTGACATGGGATCTGCTTTTCGAAGCAGCGCACCATGGCCCTGTCTTGTCTGCATGCAGATGGGCAGCGGTAGAGCGTACAGGTTGCGACCCGAAAGATGGTGAACTATGCCTGAGCAGGACGAAGTCAGAGGAAACTCTGGTGGAAGTCCGTATCGGTTCTGACGTGCAAATCGATCGATAGACTTGGGTATAGGGGCGAAAGACTAATCGAACCATCTAGTAGCTGGTTCCCTCCGAAGTTTCCCCCAGGATAGCTGGAGTTCATTGCGGTTATATCCGGTAAAGCGAATGATTAGAGGACTTGGGGTCGAAACGACCTCAACCTATTCTCAAACTTTCAATGGGTATGTTGTCTCGGTTTCTTTGTTGAACTGTTGACACGAACGCGAGCTCCAAGTGGGCCATTTTTGGTAAGCAGAACTGGCGCTGTGGGATGAACCAAACGTTGGTTAAGGTGCCTAACTTCTCGCTCATGAGACCCCATAAAAGGCGTTGGTTGATATAGACAGCAGGACGGTGGCCATGGAAGTCGGTACCCGCTAAGGAGTGTGCAGCAACTCTTCTGCCGAATTATCTAGCCTTGAAAATGGATGGCGCTTGAGTGGAACACCTATATCCAGCCGTTGCTGGCTTGTGCGTTGTCTAGCGCCCGGCCGCAGGGTCGTGGCGATTAATTCGAAGAATTGGACATAGGCCCAGCTGGAGCCTTCCTTAGTGCGAATTTCGGAGGTAGTAGCAAATACTTATGTCAGTTCTTGAAGACTGAAATAGAGAAGGGTTTTATTATTATGTCTATTATTATTAATATACTAATATTGACATTAACCCTATTTCCTTCTACCATGCGAGAGAAAAGTCTATTTTCGCATAATAGAAGGAAATTGGGTCAATATTCCCTGGCGCTGACACAGAGACTGGGTCCCGTTGAGTCAGTTGCGTCACCTAGGGCTGATTTTTCGGGGAGACGCCGATTAATCAAATCGGTTTTGGAGGGACCGACAATGTGCCTTAGCAATCGGCTCTAACTTAAGCTAGTAGCCGTTACTATTTGGACGGAGACAGCCTGGTTCAAAAAGAGGGATACCAAGTTTGGCATAATATCTGATATTCGGACAAAGGCGGGCAGGCTGTTCTTCCTAAACGCACTTCTTGTGAATAGCTGGATCCTGGTCAGTAGCGGCTGCGCAAACCAAAGCGAACAAGGGATTGGCAGGGGTAGCCGAAGATTCGCTTGTTTGTTGCTTACAAGCGAATAAGGCTCGTTGGACCATGTGCCTAAGCTGCGATCCGTCGAAGGGCTTCGTGCCGTGAACTGCGATAGAGCCGTAATTCTAGCAGTCTTCGAGTGGAAGCTCCCCGACTTTCTTTCCTGCCATTCTGTCCAGGTTGGATCAGTACTGTGTTGCGAATCCGCTTAAAGCCGCTATCCAAATAATTGTACTGAAAAAACGTTGGATTGAACATTTCACACAAAGAAGCAGGAATAGAAAAATGTACTGTGTCATGGCGAAGAATATCGAGCGATAAGCCACCGACTGTAACTTCAGCAGGCAGTAAAGTAGCTGCACAGTTGTATGAGAATTGTACATGTACAGGGTGTCCCAAAATTATTGGTGCCATATTTTGAAGCTCCCCATGCTAAACTTGCTGATTCATTTCACTTCTTTGGGTGTTGACTGAATCCATAAGTACGTTTTCTTGCAACCCGCATAGATACCGGGGTCAGGCTCTAATATCTTTAAGATAATGAAGGCTCACCCAATGCGACCCGCAATAATTCGCATAGCGAAATTTCTCGAAGTTCCAATGAGAACGGCACAAAGCACCATCAAACGATTCGGAGGAACAGCATCACTCAATGATAAGCCGTTAAGAGGTAGAAAGGTTAGTGTTTCCACTGATAGGATTATCAAAGTAACTCGCTCGAGAGTCGATCGCAGCCCTCGGCGGTCCATCAGAGGAATAGCGAGAGGGCTGTGTGTATCGAAGATTTCGGTCGAGAGGATTATTAAGGAGAAGCCTCACTGCCGCTTCTATACAAAAGTGCCGCTTCATTTCTGGCGAAAGATTGCTGATCCGCTTCAGTGGTGACATGCACCTCCCCATCATTTCCGCCAACGAGAAAATTTTTACCATTGAGCCTGTCCTTACCCACCAAAATGACCGCGTTCTGGCAGAGAACATTGGAAGTGCTATGTCTCGAGGAAGAATAGTTGGAAGAACAGCTAACCCTGTTTCAGTGATGGTTTGGGGGAGTCACGGCGACTGGTAAAACACCGTTGGTTTTCGTCGATGCAGGCGTGAAAATTGATTAGGACTTTACCTAAAAAAGCATGCTGATGGACGTGTTGAAGTCCTGGTCCGATTCCCACTTCGGAAACAATGCTTTCAGCAGGACAGCGCTCCAGCCCACAGAGCCAAGCCCGTTCAGGAGTGGTGCCGACGAGAGTTGACCGAATTCATTAGCGTCGAGGATTGGCCGTCCTGCTCCCCAGACCTCAACCCGCTCGACTTCTCTGTGTTGTCCATAATTGAAAGGGAGGTCGGTCGAGTTTGTCACCCTAATCCGGAGTCGTTGAAAGCAGAACTAAAAAGAGCTTGAGAAGAAATAGGTGAAGGATACTTGCGTGCCGCGTGCGGCGAATTCAAAAAAGAGACTTCAAACTTGTATTTGTGCCGATGGAGGATTTTGAAATCCAATTATAGGTTACTGTTGTACATAGTGTAAGTAAATGTGTGTACGAATTTCATCGTCACTCGCTGCTTACAACGTAAAATACATTGGATTATATAGGCGCCAGTAATTTTGGGACACCCTGTACAATGCAGGCTCAGGTTTTGGAAGGGCGCAATCACGCGAATAGTGCCTGACTCTGACACTAGTAAGCGAGCCCACCCAGTAGAGCGGGCGATTTCGCTACATGTGACTCGAAGGTATTAGGCGATTTCATCATCAAGTAAATACATCACAGTATACAAATATACTTACCTATTCATAGAGAGAATAGGGGTGGAGAATTGGAGAGAAGAAGATCGACGTCTGGTTCCCGCTAGATGTCTCCCTATTGTTTTGGCTCGAGAACTCTTCCCTAAATAATTGAGTGGTACAGTGAGAAGATTTTCTAGTGTTTCAGTCAATGTGCAGCACATGTACGTTTTCACTGTTTGGTTTGATGGGTTTGCAAGCTTTCCCATGAAGCATGTGATAGCTTCAATTGCAGGTGTAATAGTCTCTAACATACAGTGCGTTTCCAAATGATACAACCACCTCCGATTTTCCCGGAAACTCACTGTACACGATGTTTCTGAAAAAGTGTCAAAGTAAAAAATGTGTCAAATCTGAACTGCAGTTCGCACATTATCACCAAATTCCAGCTCGGAAACCCAAACATTTTTTTAGTCAATTTTTCAGTAACGGGTGCTGTTCCAACGTCTCCAAATGATACAGCCACTAAGAAAATTAATTTGTTTAACAACAACAAGGAGAGAAAGTTGCAAAGCCAATAATCAGTTGGTCCACCATCAATCGAATTACTTCGAAATACGGTGGTCTAGGGTCAAATAAAGACTATCAATCAGCTCCTGATAAACTTAGTGCTGATCACTTTTTTCAACTCCTTGACGCTCGGACCTGCTTATTTTTTGCGTAAATTTTCTGCGTCATGAAGCCCCATACATTTTCCATCGTATTCAAATCGGGGCTGTTCGCGGCCAGGGTAGAAGTGCAATCCAATGCCGAAAGAACCAAGCTTGGGTGCTTCTGTTTCTGACGTCCAGCACGTCTTCTGGATTCATCATAGGCTTCAGGACTCTTGATGAAATTATCCAAAACTGCGTGACATCGACAGAAATCTGGCGTGATTCATTTGACCTTATTCGAATTCCGAAAGCAAATTTTTCTTCCAATTGCCTAAAAATGAAAAACATTACATAATCAGAGCAACTTGGTTGCGTTGAACTAAAACAAGACACGAAGACATGAAGTGGCTGTACCATTTGGGTACGTTGGAAAAGCACCCTTTACTGAAAGATTGACCAAAAAAATTTTGTGTTTCCATGCTGGAACTCGATGACGATGTGCGAATTGCAATCGAAATTTGACACATTTTTAAATTTGGCACTTTTTCAGAAACATCGTATACTGTTAGTTCTTGGGAAAATTGGGGGTGGCTATATTATGTGAAGACGCACTGTATGTATGGATTGGTCACTGAAGATATCCGCTATGGAAATCTGAAACTCATAGAAAGCCGTTGTTGGATGACAAATTCATGCATTCCTTGTCAATTCCAAATCCTCGCTATGAATCTAGTAGTCTCCCGGATTCAGCTGCCAACATTGGTCGTCGAGATGAGAGAGCAGCGCCTTATAGGTTGTTACATAAATTTTTTTTGAAAGATTTGATCTTCTCAGGTAACAACGTAAAGCATTAAAAAGTATCTACAGCACTCCAAACCAGTATAATTTGCTTCTGAAACTGTTATTGTTAGATAACTCGTTGTTTGTTTTGTATTGCAAAAGATTAACCAATTATATAGTACTTTCTCACGGTCAGTCACAGTTTTTTTCAAATATGCCGCTATTGGATCTTTCAAATAATCCTTTTTCGAAGGCGGAGTTCAAAGGCTCTTCACTGAGCCATGACAGTTTTTCTAAATCAGGCCTCTCAGAACTACTCGGACTATCCTCGAATCGCCTTTTCACGACTGGTTTTTGCCCGCGCTCTGTAAACGTATCACAAGAAGTTTTTACGGCGGCGCCACAAGGAATAAAAAGTGCAGATGATGGCAAAAGCTTCTTCTGTCGAATTAGTTCACTACCATTAGCAAGCTGCATTTGACTGGAAGTGAAACTCAAATCACACTGAAACGTAAGACTATGATAATGTGAAAGAGTTTTTTCACAACAACATATGGAGTGATGTTGAACTTTGAAAAAAAGAGAAGTTAGGAAGAAAGGTTGGGTCTCAGTTCTAGTTTCTTATATAACCAATAGAAGTGTTCAGAAAAGGTTGTGACTCAGCCATTTGAACTTCGCCTATTAATTCCCTGCAATGGCTGATAAGAATAGGATAAGATTGCTGGTCCTAACGTGACCTTTTACCTTTCCTTATCCTCTGTGATTCGTCCTACACTATAGGTATTCTATAAGAGAAATGGCAGAAATATTCATCAAAGACATGTTCAAATGCATCTTCGTCAAGCACTGCTTCGCATTTGCTTGGCAATCGAATTTCACAGGCGGAGAAGTTTCGATTTTGGGAGGCGACCTACGCCTTGACGTCGGCCATCAAGTCATCCATTTCGTAAAAACTTCTGTACGGTTCGCTAACCAGTTTTTCAACGGACGATTAACGTGATAATCTATAGAAGTTTCTATTGGTCAGTAGGGCGGCTGTAGAGGCAGATTATACACTTTATTCGGCTTTGGCTGGCTGCTCCAAGTAATAGAACATAATGTGGCGTATATGAAGATGACTGTCTAAACACATTTTTGTTAAGGAAAGTAAGAAGATTATTTCTATTAAATCCTGAATTTAATATTGAAATTGTATCGAGAGAAAAGCAGTCGCGAAAAAATCAGCAGTAATTATGCATCAACCTATTAATTTGTCTCGCGGGTAAATACTTCCCTGATGGTATACGACAAGATCCTATAAGGTAGATTATGAAAGGAAAGTTTCAGTTTGAAAAGTTTGAAAAGGAAATTAGCATTATTTATCTAAGAACCCAATATAACAGCCCAATATAATACATGCGTAGTGATCGCCTGAACTTCGAATTACTTCTGTGTAATACTGCTGACTGTAAATGTTTGGCGAAGGCTTCGATGACAGACAGACGTGTTTATGCGATCATTTCGAGCCATTACTTTCGGTGACCCGCTTTTCCTCGAAAACCACTTTCCATCAGCATATCACTAATTCCAGCAAACTCATCCGTCACTAACTGGTTTCTTTATAGAGTGCCAACCAAACATGACGAAAACGATCGACCCATTGCAGGTGGCTTGTGATGGAAATCTGAAGCAAGGGTGCAGGTTAGTCATGCGCTATAGTATTTCTACGTGTATTTGCCACCTGATAGGTTTTAGATATCTTTCATTAGTGCACTGGAATGGTGAAAAGCACCGAGAGGCAGATTCCAAGAAGGCTGAGATGTACATGAAAAAGCGGGTTTACTTAAATTGCAAAGCTAGTATCGACCGCTTTCCATGACAGCAGGTACCTTCATAGCTGGATTCAGGGCGTGCGACTTAGAAGACGGTGAAGCTTGTTGGCTACTCAGTACCTGGTACATGGGCAACAAGGAGAAATTCCGCTCAGCTTCAGTGAATGAAACAAAGGTGATTACACGAACTTGAAGAATATCATGGATGTGCGGAGGACCGGGAACCGAGCACAATAACTCATTCGCGTTAAATATAATTATTTGAACCACGAGTGCTCTAATCCTTCAGTAACTACTATGAGCGAAATCTAGGGAATAACTCACCTGGCCAGTGTGCATTTGGGAAGTACTCTCTCACTTCCAGAGTTCGTCCCATTTTTCAAAGTCTCGATTGCGAATTTGCATTTCAAAGTACTGGTGTAGCTGGTGTAACAATACTTGATCAATTTATGTCACCCGTCACCTATCGTCCCGTTGACCACGTTGATTTTCTCGAGGTAGCGCCAGTAACGCTCCCATTCGTTCCTGTCGCTAGCCAGTGGTCCAGTGGTTCGTCCTTCTCGAGGGACACGATGCATGGCATTCCTTGTTCAGAGCCTTCCTGGAGACTCTTTCTGGCGTTCGTTTGTGCAGTTCGTAACCGCTCTTTCTAAAAGTCATAACGAAGTCGCATGGCTCGTCCAGCCCACCTGAACTTCGATCCACTGGTGCAAGCTACCGTGTACCTCACCTTCGTTCGTTGACGGAGTTCGGACGACAAATTCCCTTCTGCACTTGCGTGGCCAGGCAGGAGAGATCTTGAGCATCGTCCTCTGCACAGCAGGTTGGATGACGCGGACTTCATGCTCATCCTACTTGTGGAGAGCCTACATCTCTTAAGTGTATGCGAAACATGAAGGACCGCAGTGTCGAAATGGGGAGCGTGTAGCCAGATGCTCTTTGTCTTTTTCTCTTCCTCCCTAAATAATCCGTAATTCGCGTTACTTTTCTTTAGCTCCAAAGTTTGGTCGTTCCTCATATTGATTTCTTCCATTGACTTCTTACATATAGCTAGAGCATTCAGAGATACTCGCTTCATACACCAAGGAACATCAAGTACAAATTTGCTTCTCACGAACATCGTTTTCGTTAGGTTCAGTCCAACGCTCATCTCTCCACAAGCGCTGTTGATTTTGGCCAGTATTCTTTCCGAACACTCTGTGGTCAATGTTATAGTACACGATGTCGTCTGCTAGCGCAGGTGATGTAAGTAGCTGCCACCGACCATTCATTTTCGAGTCTTACCATTCTAAATGGCACATGGTGTTATCGCGAGCGGCACTGAAAAATTCAACGATATGATATCGACTTGCCAGGCACTTTTTCACTTTATGCACTTTAAAAATGACTTCCTTGTAGAATAGCAAATGCTGGCCTTGATAGTTAAAAAGGCTGTCGATCATGTAGTATTCTGCCAATCCTGTTAAGGATGACTCATGAGGAAAGTTTATCGATTATAGACGACAGGTAGGTTGGAAGAATCGTCTCAATCACCATTCATATGAAGCAACGCACTTTGTTGTGTTTTGCACAATCTGGGCACTTCGCATTCGGATAGGTACTATGCGGAGAGCCGAGCCAGGATGTTGACTGGATGTATGTTGGAAAGCTCTTGAAATGTTCAGGTCTGACGAAATCATAGCTGGACGCTGTACAACCTGCGCTGCTGGCATATCGAATTTTGGATGAGAGAACTGAAGGAAGGACATATCCATCCTGCATTTGATAGTAAATATGCTTTTAAATAAGGCTAACCAGGGGAACCGAATAGAAGTAGACGACCTTCTCCACTATTCTTCGAAATACAGTAACTGTTCAATCAAGACGGCGAAGCGAGATCATCTTTGTATTGTAGTTGGCAAAGTTCCGGCGAGCTTTTTCATTGCTCTTCCGGGTCTCGGCTTTAGCCCGATTATTATCGCTTTTCTGCATAGCCTCGCAACTTTGGACGTTAGCTGTGATTGCATGCAGCTCGCGCGAGTCCACGCTGGCATATCAGCTCTGACGAGAGACGTATCTCGGTGAGTCATAAATTACGGCTTTCATAGCACTTGTGAAAGTGCTCAAATAGAGAATGTAGCGCGGAGAAACCTACGGTCCGATCGGCGAAGTACTTTGAATCACATCGACAACAACAACAAACTTTCTATCGAAGATGATGTGATCTACATATTTGGAACTGTGTACTAGGTGTCTCCCATGTTCATCGCAAATGGGAGCACCTCTGAAAGTGCAAGCTACTGTGGATGGTATGAGTCGACATAGTGAGCTCATACAGTCTTCCTACCACATACCCTTTCGTTACAAAAGCCCCAGTGTCAAGTTCTTCAGCCGTTTTCTTCGGCAGATCTTGGCGATGAAATAAACCCCTATGGCAGAAAGGAAGTGTGCTCTTCTCTGAAGGGCCTTTCTCAGTCAATCTGCACCGCTTCCAGCTTTTTGTAAGCTTGATTTCAGTGCGTAGGCAACGATGACTGTGAGACCTGTGGTTCAGCCAGATCTTCTCGAACATCCAATTCGAGCTCATCAAGCTGTCGTAGGGATTGATGATCACGGCCGAGTCCTTATCGATAAGAACCATCAGTGTACACTTGGTCGTAACCATCAGCGACCCTGATGTTGCATGTTCTGAGGAGCAGTTCTACTCCAGTCCCGAAAATGGCGTGAAGTGGGTCCATCGTCCTTCTTGAGCTTCTGACGTCGTTCTTTGACTTCCTCGTTTGCATCATAAGCGCTTCCGATGCAAGCGTTAGTACATAATGCCCTTCTTCGTGCTTGTCGTCATTTCATACCTTCTTCAAGGCAGTCTGTTATGACACTGAGATTTCAGCAGCTTCTCCCAAGCGGTTTTACCTGCTGTATTGGGGCTCTCTTCATGGAAATGAGACCCATTTATATTTGTAAATGGTATCTACCCATGCTATCCCAGAGAGGACGGGGAGCTTAGTTACTGGAGGCGACCCGTGTTACTCCTGTCACGCTGAGGATTTTTCGATTGATACCTGACGATTTGATACCTGACGTACCTGAGAAAGTTTCAAACCGTTAGGTTTGCAGACTACTCGATCAGTTCTCATTTTTCGTTCTATCGACTTCAACCTATGTAGTCCTAAAAGGAGTCCTGCTGAGCCAGGAATGCCATGTTGGCCACATAACTGCCCTTCGAGGGTGCAAAACAGCGTTCTTTCTAGTTGTGTTAGCGGTGTGGAAGTTGTGCATAGCTCGTAAAAGCATTTATATTACAATACATTGAGAAGCGATATCAAGAAGGAAAAAACAAGTGTTTTAAACAATAGCACGGAATAAAAGCTGGATAACTTATGGAAACGAAGACTTCTCTTAGGATTTTTGAAATCAGTCGGGTCCGGGTTTCCGCAAAAGGGCTCCAAATGGTCTCAATTGCAGCGAAGCGAGTGCAAATGCTGGACCCTGAATTGCAAAGAAACCTCACTGTAGCTAATCCCGGTGGTCTGACAAAAGCAGGATGTTAACCGTTGTCTTGCATCATTAGCGAATTCCAACGTCTTCCTCTGTCCTTAGCAAATTATTCCATTTAAAGGTCGTGATAGGTGACTAGCCTGCAACAAAGGTTCTGTTCATTATTTCACTCGATGCAACTGCACAGAGAACGGCTCACGCTGTAATGTTCTAACAAGGAACACCATCTGGTCTGATCGAGCGGGTTGGAATGAACCAAGCCTTATGTTGCCGTCATAGCAGTAGATGGAAATTCAGGAACATGATCGTGCTTCACTCGGATCGCTCGAACGAGATATGTACAAAGCATTGGAGTATGGTATCAAGGCGTGCGAAATGGATGTTTTCCAGAGTTGTGTCAACGTTGCGCGGTTCGTTCATTTTTAGTTATTTTATTCGAAACAACTTGGAAAAGAGAGCGTTCCTTCAACCAAGAGAATGGCTAAGTTTATACCTGCTTAGAAATAAGATATGTATATGAAGCGGCTAATACCTATGATAGGTCTTTCTTTTTCACGAATGATGATCTCTTTTTCTAAGCATTATTTAAAATTATTGCCCCTATGGAGAATCCATGTCATTACCGTAATCCAGATTAAAATGCAAGGTTGTTTTTACGATACCTTCACCCTTATCCCTTTTTCACTCAGGCTTCGCCTTTATGCTCCTACTACGCAGAAAGCACACCATAAGAAGAAATCAGATCAAACACCTACGAGAGAGTAAGCTGGCTGTCAGTCTGGCGATACGCAGAGGGCTGCTCAACTGTGCCTTCAATCGCAGCGTTAAACTCCTCGTCGGTTCCAGCGAAGCGATCGCGTCTGGAACAGTAACTCAAAGAAAAAAACTTTATTTAAGGAGATAGGTCAGAACTTTGATGTCGTCCAACATGTTTTTCAAGTCTGTTCAAGGAAATGCCGTCGATGAGTATTCTCGTATGTTCCTTTTTCAATACGTCTCCCAGAGTCGATGCTCACCTTCATTGTTCGATCGCCAGCTGGGGTACCAGGATATCGATGTCAAAGTTCTCTTCGAGGAGCGAATCATGACTACCAGTGCATAGGTTCTATACTGGGTTTCTTAGACATTGAGGGTACTCCTTCGGTTACATATCGAATGGGAATCCTAAATTTCAATCGACCTAGGCTTGTGAGAGTAATTCTGCCGAACAGCAGGTTTCATCGGCAGGTGGTTCGGGGACGTCACGTCTGCGCTTCTCTCATACGGAAGTCTATCTACGCCCTTCCTTAACTAAGGAAGAGAGCGACGTAAAGAGCCTCTAGGTAGCTTGTGCTCTTCTCATGGTGTTAATGATAGTAGCTGCCCGGTTTCGTTAGCAAATAGTTCTGCTCACAGTAAGGGGGGGGGGTACCCTTTGTTGCGCGCGTCTGTCGAAATCAGGTCGCACCGCAGCCATCGCACGCGGCGCGTATTCAGCGATTCTCGACGGACGTCGCAGTTTTCAGTGAGGCATAGGAGTTGCGCTTTGTTCACGGCACTTAGCTTAAATAGACAGAACCGACGTTATCCCAGTCAGGGTGCCAATTTGAACATTATGTCTAGCATTGCTCGTGCGGAAAACCTCTCATAGCTCATGAGCCTCGTGGAGCCAGGACTAGGCGCATGATGTTTAAATTCAGGTATCTTGTAAAAAATGCAACTTGATTACTTCTTCAAAAAAATTTTTGATCTGTTTTTTTTCTTTCGCAGTTTTGGCTAAGATCTGATGTTGAACTGTTTTCTCACCGAGCTGTTGCTAATTCGCAGTATAATAGGTGTGATAATAGGTTAGGTGTAATCGTGCTCAATAAAATAGGTGGAGGTATCCGCCGCTTGCTCAAATAATCTGTCCGTTACAACTTTGCTTTCAAAAGAGTCGGCCAACAATGCTGACTAAAATCTAGTTATCAATGAATTTTTGCTTTTATTCCGTCAGGTTTATATCAATTTGTAGAAATGACACCGTCCTGCAGCGCTCTTGCGACTTCTCTGTTACTCGAAGCTATCAGCGATTTTTTCTTTTACAATTTTCAAACGTTTCTGACGAAAGTTCTCAAGAATTTCAGCATCGTGGTATTAACTTGGTGGATGACTTCTTTGAAAGCGCCCGGTCAAATGAAACTATCGCTTTGTTCCGGTCGCATTATTTCCAACAATCATTTCTGAACCCTACCAGATGCGATCTTGTCTGGACCTGATATCCTGTAATTCTAATTGTCTAGTTGAAGAGGTAGAGGTTTTGCTGCCGGCTGCCAATAGCGAACATGCAACAGTTGAGTTCCCAGTATGTGCTTCAATTTCATGCTCTGGGCAGCTAACTATAGATATGTTGGCGATTATCATTCCCGGGATTGATCAGATGGGTTTTCTGCATCCGTTGAGCCTGATAATGAAAGAATGAAATGTTTATGTTCTGTCCGATGTTATTGAAAAGTTTCTTCCGTACCGAAGGCGCAAGCGTGCTCAGTCACATCTCCTTGTACATTGTTGAGGATGAGTTCGCGGCGTGATAAACTTTGGGTACTGCCATTGAAGAGCGAAGCGAGTATTGTTGGATGTCTTATCGCATGCTCAATAAAAGGTCCGATAAGATCATTTCAAAATGTTATTCCAGTTTCGAGCGTAGGCTCATAAAATTAAGGGATGAAGTTGATAATTTGAACAAGTCTGAGCTTTTCTCGCGTAGCTTCCAAAGCAATTATGTCGCGTCGGATCAGTGTTTTCCGATAATCTAATCTTACCTCATGTTGCCCAAATATGGAGCCATCTTTATGGTTTTATCATGATGAGATATATGAAGGTGTAAGCCCAATTGGCGTAGGTCACCTCTCTCGCTCCTCATTTCATTCCCTTGTAGCATTTGTAGGAGTATCCTTGTAGCATTCTTCATCCTTCTGACTATCTTTTTAACCCTTCGACGACAATGCCGATTCCAACGTGACGCGCCCTCGGGACCACGCCCCCTTCCTTTCGTGAGCGACTGGCACCCACCGGCGGGTGCCACGGTCTCAGGTGGGGCTCCTTTCTCTTACATAATGAACTTAGCAATACTTCTGCATAACAAAAGCATCAGATCTCATTTTATCTTATATTAAATTGAGGCTTAGAATTGCCCTTCGGGGTTGGGAGCAATGTAGGTTAGATCAAAAATGTGAATGTAGGTTAGAATTTTGGTAATAGTGTAAGCAGTGAGGATTCATACAACATTCGAGCAACTTAAGGATGAAGATCGGCCGCGCGACAACGTATCTTAAGTCAGTTATTCTAAGTATTGCCTCCAATGCTTCCAAGACACACAAATCTTGTCAAAATCTCTAAACCTTTTCAGTACTACTCCATTGACTATATATGTTTGTAAAAAGTAAGCTCCTGTAAAACATTCACGTGGACCGTAATGAATATGTATACCACAAAGTTTATTAATAAATATGAAAATACTAAATAAGTTTCAAATGTGCAAATAAAGGAAAAAACAGTGACACCCACCGGCGGGTGCCATGGTCGTCATAGATTGATCTACATTCCATGAGAGTTGAAATCCCGGCTCGTTGGAGACATTCCTTGGTTGTTCCGATCCCCCACAAAAAAAGCACCTCTTAGCCGTTGTGAGACTTATCGCCCTGGTTGCATCACAACTGTTTTTGCCAGAGCTTTTGGGAGGATCATGAAACGCAGACTTGTTACCTTCCTGGAGCATTACAACATCAATCCTTCGTCACAGCATGGCTTTTGTAAAGGGCATTCTGTTGACCTTGCTCTACTTAGATCTCTCCATGACTAAATGAGGCGTTAGAAGAAAAGGAGGAAGTCAATGTTCTATATTTCGACTATGCCAAGGCCTCTGGTAGAGTACCTATGCATCTTCTGGTTAGCAAATGACGATCCGTAAGTATTGCGTGAGTGTTGGCAAGGCATTGTCCAATTTATTTATGACCTCAAACGGCGTAGAACAAGTGGCGTTCTGGACCGTTACTTCTTTCGATTTATACATGTTATCAATCTCTGGTATTGATGTAACGTTTTTGATGTCTGCTGATGGTATTAAAGTTTACAAGGACTTTGCAAGATCGAGATGGTATTCAAGTGCTATTAGTGCCTTCAAACGCTGGTCCTCCCAGTGAGCTCGAGAACCGAGTTTTTTTTTGTTGAGAAGTGCAATGTAAATATCAACTACGAATTGGGCGTGGAAGACTTGGAAGTTGTTACTGATGTGCGTAAACTTAGCTCTAGATTTCACAATATGCTTTCATTCGAAAAACTTCGCAAAGAAATGTTGTTCAGGGCTACATATAGGACTTACAATCTATTATGAGCTTTTCGCTCCATAAATGCAGGAACGCTCATACAGGCATTCGAAATGTACACTGCGCTAACTAATGATAAGGCTTTCTATGGGTTACACCAAAACTCACGTTCCAGGGCACTTCCGGAAAAGGCTCAATGTGGAATTTGTGTTTTGTTTGAACCGTAACTTGTAGACGAACGGCAAGTCCCATCTCAAGAACCTAGACAGTTTTCCCCTTAATTTTTCAGGAAACGTCACTTTGCCTATGTTCACGAATGGTACAGCCACTAACCAAATCTATTTTTTAGCAGCTAAATGATGACAAAGAGAGGGCGTTGCGTGAGCGGTGACTAACAGAGCCCCTGTTCCCTCGAAATACCTACAAAATTCGGTTGTCTAAGCTAAAGTAAAGGCTATCAATGAGTTGTGGTGAATTTGGTGCCCCAAGTTGACGATTGACGGTTGCTTTCTTCAGCTCACTGATATATCCAGCTACTTGTTTCCTTCATTAGTCTACCTTTCCCACATGATTCCTCATACGTTTTCCATGGAATTCAAGCCAAGGCTGGTTGCTGACCACGGCAAAACCGGCGGCGACCAAACCAGACCTGGATGCCCCGGCTGATGTGAATCGGGGCATCGCCCTGCGTGAATACGGGGTTGTGCTGCCGCTTCCAACGTCAAAAACGAAGGGCAACACAGCGCATTACAACCTGATAACCGAGAGAGTAGGGCTCGTTCGGAACAAACCACAAATGAAATAGTTAACGAAAAGAAATTGCACCTTAAACCATGAATCCTTCTCCTTTGAAGTTTCTTCTGGGAACTGAAGCATGCCCTCCTCACAAGGGAAGGATCCCAAGTCGAAGTGGCCATTTGAAATGAGACCAACACTGCTAGACGTATTTTTTGATGCTGATTTCAAAACTGTATTCAAAATCTGCCAAACGATTCTCTGAACGAAGTTATGGAGATGGTCTCCGGAGAGCGCTCAACAGGGGGAAAACACAAAAGCCGTGGTCTCCGGGAATCCAGCAGTGGCGGCTTGGAGTGGAGGTAAGCGTGACGCTTCATAGGCACAAGATCAGGGATCGGGTCTGACGGGCGGCGGTGATTTTGCATCTTGCAGGACTTTTTTATCCGAGCTGGAAGTGCCTTTCTATGTTAGTTTTACCTCCTTAAGCGACTTCTTAGTTGCTGGAGGCGAGTCAATTCCTAATTAAACCGTCTTCCACTGTTATCGGTTAGTTTCTGAAAAGGTGGGGGGGGGGGGGGNTAAGGTTTGCTATGTGGCAAAGGCGGCAAAGAATGGTATATATGGATGGATGTAACACTGAAGAACAAGGAGTATTTCGGATCCTGTGATGTTCTTACAAGGAAGGAGCACAAGTTGATAGGTAGTTTCTCCTCTATCTCCGGAATTCCTTTTACGAAGACCTCGATATTGAGGACGAAGAAGACTGCATGATTGAGGACGAAGAGGTCGACCCACTGTAGGAACCGGATGATGAAGAGGAAACCTAGAGGGTCGTTGATGTTTAGTAATGTGGAAGTGTCCAAAGAGCAGGTGCAGGTTCTTCTTCCCAGGTCATTTGTTAGAGCGAGGTAACAAACAAATCCAGGTGGAAAGCGCCATCAAAAAAATGAATTTTTTTCATTCGTTGCGCTCATTGCGAAAGACATTTTTTTAAACACTTCGTGCTAGGCTATCGCATCCGCTTATCATAGGTAAAAGTTGTCTCACAGTTAATCTGAAATGTATAACAATAAAAAATAGAATTTTTGTAATGTTGGTGGTTGTAGTAGATGTGAGACGGTTTAAGTAGGGACTAACTCGCCTCCAGCAGCTAAAAAGTCGCTGAAGGCGGTAAAACTAACATAGAAAGGCTCTTCCAACTTGGATAAAAAAGTCCTGCAAGATGCAAAAGCACCGCCGCCCGTCAGACCTGATCCCTGATCCTGTGCCTATGAAGCGTCACGCTTACCTCCACTCCAAGCCGCCACTGCTGGATTCCCGGAGACCACGGCTTTTGTGTTTTCCCCCTGTTGAGCGCTCTCCGGAGACCATCTCCATAACTTCGTTCAGAGAATCGTTTGGCAGATTTTGAATGCAGTTTTGAAATCAGCATCAAAAAATACGCCTAGCAGTCTAGGTCCCATTTCAAATGGCCACTTCGACTTGGGATCCTTCCCTTGTCAGATCATTGCAGTAAAACCGATTTCCGTTTGGGGCATCAAGTTAAACTTTTTTCATAAAAAACAACCTGAAGAACGAAACTTCAAAAGAATGAAGAATAAATGACAACCCATAGAAAGGCACCTTACCTCAGTCGGTCCGATGCTATTCTTGGCAAAAGCGAACCGGTTATCGCGATGATTATAGGTCATAAAGAGTGCTGTCCTAATTTCCCGTTCGCGAAGAGCACTTTTTTCCATTATGTTCCGAACAGTAATTCTTGGAACATCGAGTTTCGAAGAGGACTCGATTTCCGTACATGATTTCGTCGTATTCGACGCTTCTCTCAAAAAGCTCCGCTCATATTTTTCCGCAAAAGAGACGAAAAATGTCTCGGACTCCTGGTGGTCTCACTCTGTAAGATTCCTGACGAAATTGTCGAGAAATGGGTGATGTCGGCCCAAATCTCGAGCGATTTTGCTATTTGACAGTCCCCGTTCCTTTTTTGTGGGAATTTGACCTTGCTCGAAAGTTAATCAATCCCGTCTGAGGAACGCGCCTCTGCACTCACTTCCGTTCAGTATCGTAGTGGCGTTACGAGTGTGTATGTGGCCTATACGAAGACTTGCGGTGGCCAGCCGATCTACCGGTCAGTGCTTTCATCATCTCCCAGACGAGTCTGGTACCAATTCACCGACCCCGGGGGTATGGAAAGCTTGGTTGCCTATTTCTGTACCGAACAGAAACTCAACCTCCGTTGTTTACACCGACGAGTTCTGATATGGTATCTTAATGTTTATAGTTGTACTACAAAACATGTTGCCTATATAAACTCTAGGTGGCTCATTCTCCTCACTTTTTCGACTTCTTGTCTGCACTCTCCTAAGCGCTGTTCATCAGTCAGTCCAGTCACCAATCGCAAGACTGTTTGTGCTCTACCGAATAAAGGATCTCGGTACGATCAAGTGGCGACCCTGGCAGGACGCAAGAAGCAACTCCAGAAATGTCTCCTCCTAGTCGGAGACAAAGAAGACGACAGTCAACGAGCAGACCTGCACCTCCTGAAGCGATATTCAACCCAATTGCGACGGTCCAGCATCCTCCGACAAGCAACGCGTCACTGCTCAACTTCGTGGACGCGTCCATTCTGAGTAAGTTGGAACTTCCAACTTTTGATGGGAATATTCTAGAATATCCCGAACTTTCATCACGTTTTGCAACCTTAGTGGGAAGTAAGGTTCAGCTAGATGATACAACAAAATTCTCTCTCCTCAACTCTTGCCTCAGAGGGCGTGCCCTCCACTCCATTCATGGTTTGTCGATGACGCCTGGGAATTACAAAATCGCATTGGATATTCTCGCCACCCACTACGATGATAAGGTCACAATGAAGCACATCCTCTACACGAAATTAGCTCAGTTGCCGAATTGTGACCCTGAAGGGCGTAATTTGCAAACAATCTACAATCAAATGTTCGCCCTGGTAAGGCAATTCAGCGACGGGGAGGATGATTCCAAGGAGACTGGCTTAGGAGCAATTTTGCTCAATAAACTGCCAGCCCGGGTGCGAAGCCAGATATATGATCGAACGGGGAACAGTCACAACCTGACGCCTACGGAACTGCTAAACTTGCTCACCGATATAGTCCGTAAAGAAGCAACCCTATTCGAGATGGAATATCACGCTCGCCCGAGTTACCATTTCCAAGGTTACGGCTTCCACGCCTCATCACGATCGAGTCTGGACAAGACACTTCCTCATAAGCATAAGAAAATGAGACCGTGCCCTTTCTGCCAGAGCAACGATCACATCCCCAATGCATGTGTTGCATTCCCTACACCTCAAGAACGAAGTCGTCTCGTGAAGCAACTACGCTTGTGCTACAACTGCCTCTCTAACCAACATTCGTCGAAGGAATGTACATCGAAGCAGTCTTGTAAATCGTGCGCGAAACGCCACCACTCATCTCTCTGTTTTGTACACCCAAGCGTGTCAAATCAAGAAAGAAGGTGTCCACAAAGTAACACCCCATCTCCACCTAATCCATCTGCGGTTCAATCCCACCACCAATCCTCTGCTACTGTTACGAATGAGGCTCACGTTGATAGCCGTTCGGAAGAAAACAACATGTTGCATACCTCCCCTACGCCCATTCACCTAACCTTGCACAACCTCGAAATCTCATCGGTTGCACGCACACCAGCTACACTAATGTGTACTTCAGTTCTCCTGTTTAACCCCTCCAATACCTCCAAAGAATCCTTTGTGACGGCATTTTTCGACTCAGGCTCCAGCCAATCGTACATCACA